>PVKA01014324.1:0-44478 GCA_004027165.1 Ctenomys sociabilis
ATACTGATCCATGTTCAAGTAGATTCCTGTCTGTTTCTGGAAGTTGGTTAATTTTTTTCTGGCTATAATATCAATTATGTTTTCCTTGATAGTATCATCTGATTTATGATTTTTCATATTGATCCTCGTACGTGCCTCCCGCATGTTCCCTCCACCATGCATGGTTCACTGCAACCTTTGCTCCTCTTGCCAGGGTGCAGCCATCTTTGGGCAACACGTGACTCCCTTTAGTGATTTTTTTAAAAAGATACTTAGTCACTGAAGTTTTACTTTCCAATGGAAAGAATACTACATTATATATCTGAGGGATATTATGGGGAAGAAGTTAGCTAAAAAACAGTGTTTTGGAAATAAAAATACCATGAAAATAACAGATATTTTAAATGTCATGCTTTATTAGCAAACTATAATATTTTATGAATCTGTAATATGAATTTTTATAATGTTTGATGGATAGATAGAAGCATGTGATATGTAACTTTTGTAAGGCTCCTAAAATTTCACATTTGCTTCAAAATTATTTATGTAGAACTACATATTTTTTGCTTCAAGACTCATTATTTTAAATGTGTATTAAAATATTAAAACTGATGTATTATTTTGAGAAATGACAGTTTTACAATTCAAATTGATGTATTATCACACTTTTTCTTTTTAATTTTGGAGTGTAGACTTTGACCTTAGCCAATATTTGTGTTTACATATGTACACAAGACAAGACATTGTTAATTAAGCTTGTTTTCCCCATTTGCAAAGTGGTAATTTAGATTCAAGTTGTCTCTTGGTTTTGCTTTATATTTCTTAAAGTAGTGGTCAAACTCAATAATAAAGATATGTTACATATCTAAGAAATCTGATGCTGATACATTTTTCTGAAGAACAACATGTCATAATTGACCTGCAACAAAATTGTATTTTTTTAACTTTAGGAGAAATTGAATAACTTGGCACAGAAATGGTTCCCTGAGCTGCCTCTGCTTCACACTGAAATAGGATTACTTAAATACATGGTAATCTTTGTTTCCCTTAAAAGTTATTATTCTGCAGAGTATAGAGAAGTGATGATTTTAAAATTGTTAAATCTACAGTAGTGTTTTTATATAAAATTCCTGATGAATATTTATTTTTCTTTTTGATACTGAAGATCAAACTCAGGACTTCATGTCAGGCCAGCACTTACGCCGCTGAGCTATCACATTGGCCCACTATCAATATTTAAAAAGTACCATTAGAAGGTTTTATCAAGACTCTTAAGTAGATGCATAATACACATTTTCCTTTTTGTTTTAATATGATTTTTTTTCTGTATCTTCATCTTTTTTCAGAATGTTGCATGGCCCTTTTTTGAAATATAGATATTGATTGACTGATTGATTGATTGCACTATTAGGGATTAAGCCAAGGGCCTCCACATTAAGCTATACCTTCAACTGTTTGAATTTTTTATTTTGACATAAGTATTCCCTAAGTCACTAAGTTGCCCAGGCTGGGCTCAAACTTGTGATCTGCCTGTCTTCCAATTCCATAGTGCTGAGATTGTGGGCATGAGCCACCATGTCTTATCTTTTCAATGAAAGTAATTAATTAAATTTTAGAGTGTTGGGGATTGAGCCCAGGGCCTTTTCACTGAGCTATCTCCCCCAGATTTCCCCTTTCTTCATTCCTTCTTGCCTGCCTGCCCACCTGCCCACTCTCCCTTGCTCCCTCACTCCCTCGCCCCCCTTTCCCTTTCTTCCTTTCCCCTTCTTCCTTCCATGCTTCCTTCCAATGCAATGTATTAGTCAGTTTTCTCATTGCTGGCCACAATACTCAAAAGTTAAGAGGAAAGATTTAATTAGGCTCTCATTTTGAGGGGATTCAGTCTGCAATCATGTGGTTTTAAGGTGAACATTGTGGCAGAAAAGTATGGCAGAGCAAAACTGCTTAGTTCATGGCAACTGGGGCACAGCAGGGGAGAAGCACCAGAGAGGAACAGGTGAAGGATTATATATATTGTGCTAGGTACAGCTCTGTGATGCTCATCCAAGCATGTTCTCTGCTAATCTGCTAGATGTTTCTTTTCTTTTCTTTTCTTTTCTTTTCTTTTCTTTTCTTTTCTTTTCTTTTCTTTTCTTTTCTTTTCTTTTCTTTTCTTTTCTTTTCTTTTCTTTTCTTTTCTTTTCTTTCTTTCTTTCTTTCTTTCTTTCTTTCTTTCTTTCTTTCTTTCTTTTTTTCTTTCTTTCTTTTTTTTGGCAGACCAGGGGTCAAACTCAGGCCCTTGCGCTTGCCAGGGAAGCTCTTATTTCACTGAGCCATCTCCCTGGCCTTTGCTAGATGTTTCTAATTCCAATGAGATTGACTATTGGGATTAACAGCTGTACAAGGTCCTGCTATGTTGCTAAATTGCCCAGTTAGATATTGAAGTTTTGAAGTTATAAAAATTTAAATGCTGTTTCATTAATTAGTATATAAATAGAATATTGTTAGTTATGAGAAGTTTAAACCCAATATCTTTTAGGTTAATCTAGTTGACTTTTTTTTTTTTTTTTTTACAATTTAATTCAATCATTTCTAAATCTCTTTCTAGGACAGGATAACTCAATCATCTCTTTTTCCTAATTTAAATCATTTTTCATCAAAATTTTGCATTATTCATGAACCAACTTGATCTATATGGTTCCAATTTGTATTCCAATATTACTTTCTTATTATCATATCTTTTATATATAATTGCTAGTGTTTCTGCCATCATTTTGCCCATGTTCAGACATTCACTTGATCAACTGCACGAAAATTTTTGAGAGAAGTAGGTTAAGGTAAGTATATTGAAGTGGGTTTGGTTTGCTAGGCAGGCAGGATTAAAGGCAAGGAGACTAGGATATTAGGGGCAGTATGGGTTAGTAAATTCTGGCACTCAGTACAATCTGTTAACTCCACTATTTATATTTTCTGAAAAGGATAAGGAGCTAGATGAGGTTCATTTGTTACTTGGCATCCATAGGTCATTTGTTCATTCCTGTGTCACTGTTACCAAAATCCAGGATGCTCAAAATTCTTTAAATAAAATGGCTTAATTTTAGCATGTAACTTATGTGTATCCTGTTATGTACTTCAAATTATCTCTGGTCTGTGATACTACAAAGTATATGCTATTTAAATAGTTTTTATATAGTATGGTTTAGAAAATGATAGACTATAGTATACATGTTCATTTCAGACATGTAGGGTTTTTGTCTTTTTTTGTATTTTTAATTTGCAGTTGGGGACTGGCCAAATAGCTCAGCAAAGTGCCTGCTTAGGTAGATGCAGGGGTTGGAGGTTCAATTCCTGACCTGCTGTGCTGGCCTTGCTCCCAGGGCGCGCTGATATAGCAGTTGAGACTGGATGTGGTGCCACGCACCTGTAATCCCAGCTCCTGGGAGGCTGAACATAGAATCACTACAAGTCCCTACATAATGAAACTCTATAGACTCTTAGTAAAATACAAAAAGAAAAAAATTTGCAGTTGTTTGAATTAATTGATGTGGACTTTGAATTAATTCATGGATGTGGGAAGTCAACTGTGTTTATTCTTTAAGATTGTCACTAAGTCCACAATAGTAAATGCAGTTTAAAAACAGTGTTTATATAAATGTAAGCTTATTTTCATAAATAGATAAGATGAAAATTCTCCAAACAATTACAATAAAGTCTTCCCGGATAGACTTTAAAGTGACATTTTTTCTTGCAACTGTTTAGCTTAGAGACTATCTCATATAGTATATAAATTATATGGCAACAGAAGACATGAAAATTAATTTAAAAAATACGTAAATTTATTGTAGATTATAAAAGGTTTGAATTGTGGTTAATGGCAGCCTTTGATGACTTTAAAATGTATCCTTGAGAATATTTTGGAAGTTGATTACGTATTACAGGGTATTTAAATATACTAACAATATTTAAATTAGAAAATTACTGGAAGGCCCTGTGTTCCTACAACTATTGCTATAAAACCTATTTTGATTTGAAATATTATATCAAATTCTAGTGTGTATATTCCTTCAGAAAGTAGCAGTGTAATTCAAAACCATTTCACCTTTGAAGACCTCAGACTTAGGTAGAAGTGTTAGAATTACTTCATAGTAGACATCTTTAGACATTTTAATCTAATTATATAGCTACTTTTAAGATTTGTTGTTATTTTAATATTTTTAGGAAGCATATGAGATTTTTTTCAAGTAAGCATTAGGGTTCTCTTAGAAACATGCGTGGTTAATCCCAGTTATTTTTAGGGTCAGTTCTAGAACTATAGCAGTAATTAGTTATGGTGATTACACTGTGGGCAGGTGGAGTCCTAGAGTGAAAAACTAGCAAAAATATTAAGTTAATAAAAAAGAAACTAAATATTTTTAATTACTGTTGATGGTATCCATTTTAATAGCTTGTAACTGGATTTAAAAAAATGGAGTTTTAAAAATTCTTTATTTGTAATAAAATTTGTACCTAGAATTCTGGAGGTCTTCTTACTATGAGCTTAGAGCGAGATCTTTTTGATGCTGAGCCCATGAAGGAACTTAGCAGTAAGCGTCCTTTGGTACGCACTGAAGTTAATGGACAGACAGTTCTTTTAAAGGTAACTGAATTCTGAATTCTGACTTTTGGGAGAGTGGGACTTATAAAAGGGAGTGGTGGTATTATTTTTCAAGAAAGAAAAAATCCATTATGTTGTCTTTTAAAGTATGCAGATTGGCTAACATCATGATAGCTCTTCCTGTATGGTTGCCAAAACTAATTTTGACTTGAAAGTAACTCACATTGCCCCAAATAGTACATATTTTTAGTACATACCTTTTTCTTTTTTACTTGCTTTCCTTTTTTGTGAATGAATGTATTACATTTTTATCTAACAGCTTTTTTAAAAAAATGTATTTAGTGTAAGGCCTACAGGTTCTCACTACACAGATTGGATTTATAGTGATCCTCCTGTTTTCAGCCTGCCAATCTCTGGGATTACATACATGTGCCACCACTCCTAGTCTCAGTAGCCATTTTAGCATGCCCTGGGGTGGGGCCAGCATGGCACAACAGGGATTGAGCCCTTCTAACAGCTTTTTGAAGTTTCTTTCCTAGATTTCTATTCAAAATCTCAGCCATATTGTCAACACAATTTTTGCTTTTTAATTTTCTCCCTGTTATTGATATGAGAAACTTATCAGTCATCATGATAGTATGTAAGTTGCCTTAGTTGCTTACATTGTAGCACACTTATTTTCCTTTCCAAATTATAACATCAAAATAAAAAATAAAATTAGGTGTAATTTAATATACATAAAATCATTTGTTACATTTGAGTAATGTATAATTAGAGTGGAATTTTTAGTCTTGAAATTAGCAGTGCCTCTTTTTTTTTAATGCAAGGGGTATTCTGTGGATGTAGACACAGAAGCCAGGGTGATTGAGAGAGCAGCCACCTATCACAGAGCCTGGAGAGAAGCTAAAGAAGAGTCTGGGTTATTGCCATTAATATTCCTGTTTCTGTGTAAGGTAAGTCAAGTTCTTATGCTAAACTCTTAGAGAAAACATTTTACTTAAAGTAAGCTTTTGCTGCAAGTTTTAGACTAGTAATTCTTTTAAGCAAAGAACATTGTTTTATAAAATCAGTGTATACTAAAAATATGTTGAATATTTTGAGTCACATTCTCTGCTTTGCTTCTTAGTCTGATCCTGTGGCTTATCTCATGGTCCCATACTATCCTAGGGCAAATCTGAGTGTTATTCAAGCCAATATGCCTTTATCATCAGAAGTAAGTAAAAAAGACTTTCCGTGGGTATATTAAATGAGAAAATAGCATGTTATGCTTAACCCTTAATATGTATCTAGGTTATATAAACTGCATGATATATGATGTAAAAATTTGGCTTGTGTTACTTTGTCACATTAGTCTTTCCATGTGGGTGTTATCCTATTACACAGATGAGAAAAATGAATTTAGAGGGATTACATGACTTGGCGAGTACCTCAGCCAGAGGTAGAGATGGAACTTGATATTAGACATTTTTGGTTCCAAGTCTAAACTTTAAACTATGAAATCTGAGGGCTGGCAAAAAAGCTCAGTGGACTAAGTGCCTGCTTAGGCAAGTGCAGGGATCCGGGTTCCTTCCCTGGCACCACATGCCTTGCTGGCCCAACCCCTTTGTGCACTGAGCCAGCAACTGAGTCCTGGTGTGGTAGTGCACGCCTGTAATCCCAGGACTGGGCAGGCTGAAAACAGGAGGATCACTCAAATCCCCTCAGAATTTACCCTGAAACCTTGTACAGCAGTTTGTAGATTTTTTGTCAGTGTCAGCCATATGGATGAGTCACAGCCATTGCTTCACTAATTAGCTCTCTGTGAAAGCCTGAGAGAATGTTTTTTCTCCAGATGACTCTCCTTAGGCCCACTCTACATCATCAATCACTTTCCTCTAAGGCCCCATAATCTCCTTGAACAGAAAATTTGGGATACCACTGAGTTACAGGATATTACTCTACAGGTTCTCTTATGTCCTGAGTCCTCCCTGACCTTGAAGGGCTAGGGCCAAAATTCTGGCTGTCCTTGTAGCCCTTCTTTTTCTCTAATTTTTTGGTCTGCAAACTTAATTTGTTAACCCTCCAGAAGAGAAACTTAATGATATTATTACCCTAGAACATAGACTGTTGAGCTTAATTAGTATCTGTTTAAATATCAAACATAGCAGTCTTTTAATAGAAAAAATGTTTATCAATTAAAATGATTTTCCTATTTTCTAATCTGTTTTATTTTTGCTTACCTATAGGAAGCTTTAAAGGTTATGAAAGGTGTTGCCCAGGGCTTGCATACATTGCATAAGGCCGACATAATTCATGGATCACTTCATCAGAACAATATATTTGCTTTAAATCGTGAACAAGGAATTGTTGGGGATTTTGATTTCACCAAATCTGTGGTAAAACATTATAATCTTACAAATAGGTTCTAGACTTCATTTAATACCATTGAGCAGTAGGTCACTTAGTCATGATATGCTAATGTAGTGTAGGGTCTGTATGTTCAGTTAAGGTGTATCATATTGTATAAGCAGTTATCTGCTATCAGCTAGATGATAGTTTCCAAGTTCTTACATTGTATATTGTGATCAGATATCTTTGAAGCAACCTGATATTATACTAAGTGGTATTGACATTAATCATAATTTTTTTTATCATCACCAGGAAGCATTCAGTTGCTAGAAATTATCCAAGAACTTCACTATTTTTTGATTATGATACACATTTTCAGAAGTCTAGGAATCTTGGACATTTTCATTTAGTTGTTCTGATTCAACTACAGTGGTTATTAATTTGGTGCTATGTTACCTTTGAACAATCAGTTTGTAAAGGTAGCAAAAATCAGAACATGTAAATGTTTTTAATAAGACTTGGCAGTCTCAAAGTATGCATGATCATGTGGGCAGAGTTCCTTATTTAATTGACAAATACAAGTTATAGATTTAATATGTACATCTTTTGAAATATGTACATGGTGAAATGGCTAAATAATCAGCTCCCATTTTAAAAGTACCTTTATTTAGATACAATTAACATATAAGGTGTACATGTCAGTAGTAGTTTTTATTATATTCATAAAATTGTACATTGATTATTAGTACCAAATTCCAGAATTTTTTTTTTCTCTTTTGAGACAGGTTGTTGCAGTGTAGTTCATCCAGGCTCACTAGATAGCTAAGGTGGATCACTAACTTATGGTAGATCCACTTGTCTAATCTTTTTGAGTGCTTGATATAACAGGCATGTACCACCATGCCAAGCTCCAGAACATTTTTAATCACTCCCAAAAAAGAAATGCTCTAATTAGCAACCATTATTAATTTTGTATATTGTGATCACTAGTTAGGCTCAGAAAACTAATAATACACTTCTATATCAATGGATTTGCTTATTCTGGACGCCTCATATGAATGAAATTATACAAAATGTAGCCTTTTGGGCTGGAGAGATGGCTCAGTGGAATAAATACTTCCCTGGCAACCACAAGGGCCTGAGTTCAATCCCCAGTTCCACCAAAAAAAAAAAAAAAAAAAAAAAAAAAAAAAAAAAAAAAAAAAAAAAAAAAAAAAAAAAAAAAAAAAAAAAATATATATATATATATATATATATATATATATATATATATATATATATATATATATTATTTAGCTGGGGAGATGGCTCAGTGGAATAAATGCTTCCCTGACAAGCACAATCCTTGGTTCAATTAAAAAAAAAATCAAAACCAAAAAATGCAGCCTTTTGTAATTGGCTTATTTTACTTCCATAACATTTTCAAAATTCATTTTTTGTCCTAATACTGCATTGTATGTTTATCATGTTTTGTCCATAGATTTAATAGTTGATGGTTGTTTGGGTTTACACTTTCTGGTTGTAATGAATTATGTTGCTATGAATATTAATGTACATGTTTTTATGTAAACATGTTTTCATTTCTCTTGGGAGGCAAATTACTAGGTAATATAAATCTGTTTTTTTTTTTTTTGAGGAATTTAACTTTCTCAATGTGACTGAATCATTTTACATTCTCTTAAATGGTACATAAAGGTTCTGGGTTTTCCACATCTTTGCCAACTTTAATTATCTGAGCAATGTCTTTTGACTATTTTATATCATAATGCTTTTTACTTTGGTCACTTGAAAATCATAGGGTAATGCCACCACTATAAATGTTACTTCAACATCTTTCATATGGTAGCTCAAAAAGATAAAAAGGTAAAAATGTAAAACTGTAGTCAAAAGTTAGATTACACAAGATTAGGACGGACTGGTTTGCTGAGATATTTATATTTTTCTGAGGTTGGGGAGATGGCTCAGTGGAATAAGCGCTTCCCTGGCAGGCGCAAGGGCCTGAGTTCAATCCCTGGTTCTGCCAGTCAATCAATCAATCAATAAATCAATCAATCAATCAGAGAGTTGAAATGCTAACCTAAGAAAACTCACTAAATTCTGAGTTTC
This sequence comes from Ctenomys sociabilis, assembly GCA_004027165.1. Lineage (NCBI taxonomy): Eukaryota > Metazoa > Chordata > Mammalia > Rodentia > Ctenomyidae > Ctenomys > Ctenomys sociabilis. The sequence goes on from PVKA01014324.1 coordinate 8,987, forward strand.
AAAGGCTACTCTGCTGGGCATGGTATCACACACCTTGTAATCTTAGCACTCAGGAGGCTAAGGCAAGAGGATCACAAGTCCCAGGTTAGTTTGGGCTACATGGTAAGTTCTGGGCCAGTAGCAAGTACTTAGTGAAATTTTGTTTTTAAAATATAAAAATTAATAACTTTTAGGGATCCTCATTACTTCAAGTGTACCATTTGTATAGATGTAGAAATAACTGCTCTAGGAGTACTCTTCCTTGTTTATACTCATTTGTCATCTGTTAATTGTTGAAACATTCTTAAAATCTTCAGTCCAAATTACTTATTCTAAAGTATTGATTAAATTTACTTTGATATATTTTTTATGCTACATTCAGGTAGAAATATAAAGTCAGGAAGAGAAATTTGGACAATAGTCAATTCAAGATTATTTATTTTGAATGACTTTACAGTCATATGAATCACCTGGGAATCTTGTAGAATAAGTGCTTGCACAAGGGCCTAAGTTCAATCCCTGGTTCTGTAAAAAAAAAAAAAAAAAAAAAAAGCAAAAAATAAAGGTAGTAGGTGGAAAAGATAGACATATAATTAACATTTAGTGATATGTGCTGAGGACTGTGCTAATTATGTTTACTACACCTCTATAAAGTAGATATTTCCATTATAGCAATTTAGATTTTAAGAGATTAAAGCCTGTATCACACAGTGAATAAACAGAGCAGGGATTACAGCTAAGGTCTGACTGAATTTAAGGGAAATATTTTTGTTGACCATTCTTTAAAATGTCAGAGATGATACATTTGGAAAACAGTGAAGAATTTTGTAGTTCAGTTTAAATCAATAGAAAAATTTCAGAATTAGAAAATAGTGCTGTTTCTCACTCTTTATTAAAAAATTATTAAAAGAATATCAGAATATCAATAATAAAGAATCAATGATTGCTGTTTTGAATCTGTCTTATTCTATAATTAGATTGTAGTGAAATTTTCAGTGCCAATTTTGAGACTTATTTTAAGAGTACTTTATTAGATAATAGAAATTCAATAAAAATATTTGAGAGCAATAGAATAAGATGTTTCAAATGAAAATTTTAATTAAATGCATAGTATTTCACATAAAACTACTCCAACTGTATTTCCCCTAAAATATTCAAAATACAATACTGTTTTTGTAGAGTCAACGGGCTTCAGTGAACATGATGGTTGGTGGTTTGACTTTGACATCACCTGAACTGAAAATGGGTAAACCTCCTTCTCCAAGTTCAGACTTGTATGCATATGGCTGCCTTTTACTGTGGGTATGTTATTTTTTTGAAATAGATCAGTCACTTTATATTTCGCTATGTAAAATGATAGTGATTGTGATTGTCCTTAACATGTTACTCTGCAGTGATAGACTTTTAGTGGGTAGTTTAGTTTTTATCATACACTGTTCATATACTTTCTCTTACCTATTGTGTACTTTTTGTAATTTGGTTTGATATCTGTTATAGGTGTTTGTTAAAGTCAATATTAGTGAAGATAATTTTGCACTGTATTAATCTGGAAGTAGTTCATGGGTATGTGAAAAATAAATACTAAGTAATCTTTTGTAAGTGTTTCCACTCTCAATGAAAACATAACTTTCTTATGTATGGTTTAAGAATTACGAGGGATTAAATATTTACAAGGGAAGAATATCTTGTTTTTCTTTTTTCTTTTTTTTTTGGTGGAACTAGGGATTAAACTCAGGCCCTTGCACTTGCCAGGGAAGCACCTATTCAACTGAGCCATCTCCCTGGCCTTTTTCAAATTTTTTTTAACATCTTGTTTTTCTGTTCAATACTACACTAGAGATTCTAGCCTAAGAATCAATAGAAAATGTTTAGGAATAAGCAAATAATAGGAAATTGACATTTAATAATCATTAATAAAAGTATAAAACTTACTGGAATTTTGACTTTTAACAAATGATATAATGCCTATTATACTTAAAACTACAAAACATTTCTGAGAATTAGAGAAAACTGAGATAAAATAAGAGGTATGGTATACTGATGGACTGGAAGCCTTGTTTAGAGTTCTCATCTCTTCTCTGGTCTGTGGATTCAGTGCTGTTTCACCAAACGTGCTAGACTGTTTTGGAGCAGTTAGGTTCTACAATTTATATATGCAGAGGATCTGGGATAATGAAAGAAATTTTGAAAAAGCAAAATTAGAGAATTTACGGTACCTGGTTTTAAGACTTGATAAAAAGTTACAGTGAATCAAGACAATGTGACAGTGGTGTGAAGTTAGACATATAAATGAATGAAACAAAGTATGACAGTGGAAATAGACCTACCTGTATCTGGTCAATTCACTTTTGACAAAGTGCCAAGGTGGTTCTCTAACTGACGGGAGAGTTCAAAATAAGTGGTTCTAGAACAATGGCTAGCCATATGCTAATCATAAGTCAAAGAAGAAGCCTTGATTTATCCACACATGAAATATAAAATGGAACTCAAAATGTATAGTTCTAAATGTAAAACTGAACTCTAAAACTTTTAGAATGTAACAGGAAAAAGATAAGAATATGGGAAGTATTTAAGTAGGACACAGAGAACATCATCTAAAACCAGGAGATAATTCATCAAAATGTAAAACTCTAGTTTTAGTTGTTTGAAGAATCTCCACTATTGATTTCCATAGCAGTTATACTAGTTTATTCCCACCAACAGTATAGAAGACTTCTTTTTTCTATGCAGCCTTTCCAAAATTTATTATTTGATTTTTGGATTATGAATATTCTTTCTGAAATAAGGTGGGATCTCAGTATTGTTTTAATTTGCATTTCTCTAATGGCTAGCAGCATTGAACATTTTCTCATGTATGTACTGGCCATTTGTATTTCTTTCTGAGAAATGTTTGTTAATTTTGGTTGAACCTTTTTTGAATTTGTTGTGGACCTTTTATTTTTTGGAGGAGATTTGATTTTTTTGAGTTCTTTATATGTTCTAGATATTAGTCCTTTGGAATAGCTGACAATTTTTTCCCCCATTTTGTAGTTTACCTCAACTCTTGGTAGTTTCCTTTGTTGTGTAGGTTTTAAATTTGATCTAATCTCATTTGTTGATTGTTGATGTTATGTCTTATGAAGTTAGAGTTCTGTTCAAAAAGTCCTTACTTGTGCCTGTGTTTTACAATTTTTACTTAGCTTTTAGCACATTGCTATGTATTAATATTTATATCTGATCACTTTGGTTTTAGTTTATAATGAAAAATATTTGTCTAGATTTAATTTTTATACGTGAACAGTGAGTATTCTCAGAACTACTTGTTAAAGAGGCCATCTTTTTTCCAGTGCTATGTTTTTCTTCTGTTTGTCAAATTAGATGGCTGAATATTCTTAGGGTTCTTCATCTTATATTGTTTCACTGATTCATATGTCTGTTTTTGTGCCACATCATGCTGTTTTTATCATTGTAGCTTTGTAGTATAATTTATGTCCAGGATTGTGGTGCCTTCTGCTTTGCTCTTGTTGTCTAGGATTGCTTTTAGTATCCTGGGTCTCTTCTACTTGCATATAATTTTTAGGATTGTTTTCTTTAGTTTTGTAAGTTATTGTATTTATGTTTTGATTGAGATTAAATTAAATCTATGTATCAAATTTGCAGTCATGACCATTTTGTCCATATGGTTCTCCTATCTGAGAACAGGGAATATCTTTCCACTTTCTGAGTCCATCCAGTTTTTTTTTTTTTTCGGAACCAGGGATTGAACTCAGCTCTTACACTTGCCAGGGAAGTGCTTATTCCCCTGAGTGATCTCCCTGGCCCCCTCCATCCAGTTTTAACATTTTGGTTATTTAAAAAAAATAACTTCTCAGGGCTGGCCAGATCGCTCAGCAGACTAAATTACCTGCTTAGGCAGAGTGCAGCAGCCAGGGTTCAATTCCTGCCATGTTGTGCCAGCCCTGACTCTGGGATGCACTGAGATGGCGATTGAGACTGGGTATGGTGCTGTAATCTCAGCATTTGGGGGTCTGAAAACTGGAGGATCACTATAAGTCTGATCTGTGTAGTGAGACCTTGTACTACACACATTAAAAAAAGTTTCTCAAAAAAAATATTTTTCTTTCTTGGGTTATTCTGCCTTTTTGTTTACTCTATAACTACAATTATTAAGGCATTTTTATGATTGTTATTAGTATATTATTAGTATATACTACTATAATTAGTAATAACTAATTATAGTTAGTAGTATATTAGTTACATTGATATATAACTAATTCTCCATATGTAATAGTTTCTTAAAGTGTTGATAGCATGTATATCACCTATAATTAATGTTTTAGGAGCCTCAGGAATCATTTGATTGCTTTTGAGTAGGTAGTTATTATCAGAGTATTTTTATCCTGCAATAGTTAATGTGCTTCTTAAAATGAACTCTTCTCAGTTCACTAGGATTTACAGGGTTCCACACACTTGACTCTTCTAAGATTAGTATTTTGATTCATGGAGAGTCTTTCCCTTGTGTTACAGCTTTTTGTTCAAAATCAAGAATTTGAAGTCAATGAAGATGGAATCCCAAAAGTGGATCAGTTTCATTTGGTATGTGACCTTTTTGTTATTTACTGATGTGTAACATGTATAATGATATAAACTTAAGTATTTGAGTGAGCATTTTCCCAAGAATCTGAAATAGCATTTGTGTAAAGTAGTATTGAAAAAATTAAATGCCTGACTTATACCACTGTTAGATGATACTACTAAGTTCTCTGTCACATAGATTATATAAATCATCTAGTGATAGTTAAGGAAAAATATTGTTTACTATGTTTCAATATATTGCATATTCCGCCGGGCGTGGTGGTGCATGCCTGTAATCCCAGCACTTGGGAGGCCGAGGTAGGAGGATTGTTGCGAGTTCGAGATCAGCCTGAGCTACAAAATGAGCTTAAGGCCAGCCTGAACTGCATAGTGAGACCCTGTCTCAAAAAGACAAAAAAAAAAAAAAAAAAAAAAAAAAAAGTCACATATTCCTATGTCTTTTCTCTGTAATTTATAAATGTCTTTGAGATAGTTTTGTCATTAGTACCTTTCTGTCCCAGGGATTAAATTAGGTGTTGGGTTATAAGGATTCTGGCATTGAAAATAATAATTTAAATATTGTAGGTGCATGAATTCAGCAAAGTAATCGAGTATAGTCCAGTAGTCTATGATAGTAGTGGGCTATCTGAAGGAATGGCAATGTCAGAAGTTGTTGATTTGAGCCTTTTACAGCTCAGCATATTAATATGGCTTTACTTTTTAATACCGTGTCTTTATTTATTTGTATTTTTTATTTCTTTTTTTGTATTTTAGGGAAGGGTCTACAGGGTATTCAGGGTCTCACTACTAGATCAGACTCGTAGTGGTCTGCCTGTTTACAGTCTTCCAAGAGCTGGGATTACAGGTGCGCACCACCTTGCCCAGTCTAAATTGCCTTCTCAGTGTGCCCTTGGGGCAGGGCCAGCACAGCAAGCCTGGGGATCAAGCCCCCAGCCCCTGAGTTTGCTTGCAGGTGCTTTAATCCACTGACTTATTTGGCCTGCCTACAATACCTCATTTTTATACTTTTTCTTCTGGATGGTTAAGACCAAGATGTTTTGAAACTGTCTCATTGCTATTTCTTTCTCAATAAAAAAATATATATTATAAAATTTAAAATTTATATATTATATATAAATTTATATAAATATATATTATCATATATATATTTATATATTATAAAGAAAATAATAATTTAGAAATATGAACAAGTTAACAACCAAAATCTATAAATAGACTATTAGGAAAATATTTTGGAGGAAGTTAATTTTATTTTTGTAGGAAAGGGGAGTCCAATATAACTAGATATTACAAGGTTAAATGTTAAGTATCTCATTCCAAAAGTTCTCATGCTATTTTGGTGGTTTCATTTATGATGAATACATATAATTTTATGACCATATATGTATTTTTAACCACAGATACTTTGTTTTATAATAAATACTAATATTTCATGAATTTTTAAAGCATTTTAGAAATAATGTATAAGAGCTTTGCCACATGTTTTGGGTAGTAGTAAAATGTATTTGAGACAATGAGAGATTACAAAATAATGACTTTATTCCCAGCCACTCCTGGAGAAGGAGACAACAAAATTTATGTTGATTAAAGGTTTACAATTTTGAACGACTAGTATTTCTCGCTATTAGATAATACTACATCAGTGGTTTACATTTTAAAATGAATACCTAGAACCCTTGTAATTTTAGATTTGATAGAAAAATTACCATCTACCCAGTTACTCTAAAACATAGTTACTTAAAACACTTTATCCTACCATTTGGTGAGTCAGGAATCTGGTAACAGCTTATTTGTAGCTCTGCTGCATGCTCTTTCATAGGTGGTAGTCAAGTTGTTATCTGGGCTGTAGTTATCAGATAAGTTACCAGTCTTCATTCACAAGATTCAGTTTCCTTAAGTTGTTGATGTGAGAATGGCCTCAGTTCTCTTCTAGCTGTTGGCTAGGAGTTGCCCTGATTTTGCCATGTTTTTGTCATGGTAGCTTGTTTCATCAAAGTGTATAAGCAGGGAAGACAATAAAGAGTGTATTAGCTGTACAGAAGTCAGTGTTTCAGAACCACACCACAGAAGTGATATTTTATTGCTTTGGCTATATTGTTTTTGTGAGATAAAAATTCTTGAGGTGCAGTCTACTCTCAGTGTAAGATGATTATGTAAGATCACAATACTTGGAGGTTGGGATCATGGGGGACAGTTTTAGTAGTTTGCCTACAATAAAGTATAAAGCTGGCTATATACTAAATATGTTGCTTGGTGTGTATATAATGAGGATGAATAAATATGAAGTAACTATGTTAGTTATTTAGAGACATTAAATTACTGTGTAAGGGTCTTTGGCTTATGTACTATTTGATTTTAAGATATAAAGTAGCTATTAATACTAGGAATGGGATTGTCTTTGACTGCATTTCATGATCACATTTGTTATCAAACAAAGCTAGGGTTATAGGTTTTTTTTTTCTTTGTATTTTTAGAGAAGTGTCTACAGAGTATTCAGGATCTCACCACTAGATTGGACTCATAATGATCTGCTTGTATAGCCTCCCAAGAGCTGGGATTACAGGCACATGCTACCATGCTCAGTCTCAATTGCAGTCGTGGCGCACTCCGGGGGTGGGGCCAGCATAGCAGGCCCAGTGATCGAACCCCTGGCCCCTGTGCCTGCTTGCAGATTCTTTATTTTATTTATTTATTTTTATTAATTTTATTGATAAACAAATAGCAATGAGACAATTTCAAAATTGATTAATAGGACAGTTTCAATAATTAATACATTGCATATTGTTGTCTTTGTAGTGGCTATTCATAGTACAAGATGCAGATATGCTGTCCTGTCTGAACACTATTAGTACAAATCTTTCTTCTCATTGAATTAAGAGAAAGTAGCTGTATATCTATCCTAACTATTTTGTATATACAGATACAAAATGGTCCTTCATTTGTATCCCCCTTTTTTGTTAAGTTTTTTAGAGATGGGTATTCTATTGCCGTTTAAATAGTGTAGGTATGTGAATTCAGCAAAATAATCCAATATAATCCAGTATTCCATAATAGTAGTGGGTTATCCATAGGACTGACAATGCAGAAGTTGTTGACTTGAGCTTTTTACAGCTCAGCATATTAATATGGCTTTTCTTTTTATACCTCATTTTTATACTTTTGTGCTGGATGGTTAAGACCAAGATAAGGCAAGACCTGTATAACAAGAAATGTAACGTTTGTATCTACCAAGGTCAGTCAAATCCCCTCAGGGTTTACCCTGAAACCCTGTACCACAGTTTGTAGATCCTTTGTCAGTGTGGGCCATGTGAATGAGTCACAGCCATTGCCTGACCAATTTGCTCTCTGTGAAAGCCTGAGAGAATGTTTTCTCTCCATATGATTCTCCTTAGGCACACTATGTAATCGATAGCCAAAAATGTCTGTCACCTGAGGAATGGATGAAAAAGATGTGGTATTTTTATACAGTGGAGTATTACTCAACTATAAAGAATGATACACTCGAAGCCTTTATATTTAAGTGGATGCCACTTAAAGATATACTCATAAGTGAAATAAACCATAGCCACATGTGTAAATATCATATAGTCTACCTAGTGTAAGAACTCAAAAGAAGAAATAAAAATAGGTGTAACACAATTAAAAGGAAAGTGAGAACTTAAGAATTAAACAACAAAGAAAGGGCAAGGAGAAAAGCTAGGAAACATGACGGGCAAAGCCATACATTTATTTGCAGGCACTTTAACCACTGAGCTACTTGGCTTGCCCTATAGTTTTGACATTATAAATGGCATACAACATTTGGAGAAGAATATGAATTCAAGACATAAGGCAATTGAAAAAGTTAATTAACCATTTTTACCCCCTGGCAAAATTCTTTTAGTAATTTCTGCAGCAGAAGGCCTCAGCTTCTGTGTAAGGATATCTAAGTTCAGGTCAACAAATTTCACAGTTGTATGACTCATTGTATAAGACCAGTTTCTTCCCATGTGTATGATGCATAATTAAATTATAAGAGGAAGTACATATTATAAAAAGTAATATTTCTGTCCCTTAGCTGCTCAGATTGTTTTATCAGAAACACCAGTGTTACTGCTATCTTTTTATAAATCTTAGAAAATTTTGTGTATCACTTTAAAAAAGTAGATTGTTATTTTTCATCAAGTTTTTAAAAAGTTTAGGCCTTTTATGTGATTTGTAAGTCACTTAAGGAAGACTCAAATTTATATTTTCTATGTAACATGATAAAAGGAAATAATTTTATGTTTTTATATATGGATAGGTAGTTCTACACTGTTTATTGAATAATCTGTTAGCTTTTACTGATTAATAATTCTGTTTTATCCTTTGCCATGTGTTCATGAATCATTAATCTGTTTTGGACTCTTCCTGCTGTGTACTAATTTGGTTTTGAATATGTGCTAGTTTTGAACAATTTTCAATAGTGTGTCTCTAATGAAGGCCTTTCCTCTCTTGTATTTTTCTTCAATGTCATCTTGCACAATATTGGGACTTTATTCTTTCATATGGATTTTAGACTAGCTTGTTTAATTCTCTGAAAATATTGAGAGTTGGAATCACGTTGAGTTTATAGGTTTGTTTGAAAAAGAATTGTTATCTTAATAATACATTTACTTTGTCCCTGGAAAAATAATATTTTCCTTCTATTGTGGACTTAATTATTATTTACTTGACTAGGATAAACATTTTTTTTAATGTATTTTGTGCAGTGTTTCACTATGAAGCTCAGACTCTAGTGATTCTCCTGTTTTCAGTCACCCCAGTACTGGGATTCCAGGTGTGTATATGCATGCCTAGTCTTGGTTCCTGGCTCAGTGTGCCCAGGGGTGAGGCAGGTGAAGCATGCCTTACCGGGAATCAAACTTTGGTCCCTGTGCTTTCCTAAGCAGGGACTTAGTCTGCTGAGCTATCTTGCTGGCCCTAGGATAAACTTTTATTGTGCATTATTTGTAACAATTTAATGTCGTGGGATCCTGAGGCAACCCAGAGAACAGGCCTGTCATGGAACCCTTCAGCAGAACTCCTTGCAAAGAGGCTAGAGGCAAGACCCACCCAGCTGAACATCTTGCTAGAGTGACACAATAAGTTCACTTGCAAAGCTGCAGCAGGAAGAAGTGGAGCACAGTAGCCAGACCCAAGCCACACTACCTGGAGGAGTCTGGACTTCCTAGATCCACACCTGGTGCTAAGGTAATAATTCTATCTAAGCTGTACACCAAAGGTCAGAAATCAGTGGTATAAAGAGAAAGAACAAAAAACAGTCTCAGGTCCTGAGCCCACCAGTACAAATGCAGAAGACACTAGCATAGAGGAAATTGGAAATCACACACCTGAGATCTCTGAAATAATAGCTTTGGAAGTAAAGAAACAACTGCAGAAAGGTATAGAAGAGATCAGATCAGAAATAATTTCTGAAGTAAAAAAAAGTAGTGACAACTATAATCAAAGAAGTACACTGATAAAAAAAATAGAGCAGAATATAAAAATGATGGAACCCCTGAATAAACAATATAGGAAAGAAATAGAATGTATGAAACAGATCCAAAGTGATATACAGGAAATTAAAACCTTAATCATAAGCTGGCAAATCCGTTTGAAAGTGAAAATAGATTCTCTGACTTTAAAACAAAGACCTCTTAAAAACAACTAGGATGCAGGAAAAAATAATTCAACACCTGCAAGGTGATGCAAAGATGAACAATATGAGACTAACAGGCATAGATGAGAAGGAGTCAATACAAATGACACAAAAAGAATATGGGCAGAAGTAATAGCAGAAAACTTCCCAAATGTGGGGTAACAATCTGACGTTCAGGGAACCGAAGCATATAGAACTCCAGATAACATCAACCCAATTATGACTACTCCCAGACACATAATAATCAAGATCCCAGAATTTCAGCACAGCAACAGTATACTTTCAGCTTCTAAAGAAAAGAAACATCACATTTAAAGGAAAACCCATCAGAATAATGGCAGATTTCTCTTTACAAACCATCAAGTCAAGAAGAGCATGGAACAAAGTACTTCAAGTCTTGCAAGAAAACAAATTCCAACCCAGACTGATATATCCTGCAAAACTCTCTTTCAAGTATAACAGAAAAGTAAAATACTTCCATTGCAAAGAACAACTAAAGAATTTCATGATGACAAAGCCAAGCCTACACAGACTACTAAATGATGTTCTAGAGAGGAAGCAAAATGATCACAACCCCATGAACAAGAATGGAAAGAACTCACCAAAAAGGGCAAACAGTTAAACATACGAGAATAAGTGGTATACAGTAGTAGTCTTTCAATTATTATTTTGTGTACAGCAGCAAAATATTTCCATCAGCACACTCTACAAATGGATTTCTCTTGCATCCTATGGGTCAAGATTCCATATGGGACTACAGGGTGGATTTCAAGGAAATAGCTGTAGCTCAGTCCCACAAGTGACACCTGGCCACCAGTAAATGTCATGGTCATTGTCCATGTCCACAACACACTAGAACTTTGTGCAATATCCTATCCTCAAACTGTCAGAAGTGATTGTCATTTATTTGTCATTCCAGTGTTTATCTTATGTTTTATTCTTAGTACTTCTTTACTATCATGAAAACTTTTTCTTAGTTCAGTTGTTTTGAAACATTTAATTTTAATTAGTATTTAATTTTCTGAGTATTGCTTAATCTTAAATTTTTAAAGATTTATACTATATATTTGAATTAAAATTTATCTAAAAGACATTGTATGATATCTTCTCCAAGTATTAGATACTTTAAACAGTATATTTCCATTTTCTGTTGACTTTAAATTACTTCTTCCCTGTCCTTTACACACACACACACACACACACACACACACACACACACACATTTGAAAAAAATATGTGTATAACTCGACATAAGATTGGTACTGTTGGGGATGGGGAAATGGCTCAGTGGAATGAGCACTTCCCTGGAGTTCAATCCCCAGTTCCACTGGGGAAGAAAAAAAAAAAAAAAAAGATTAGTACTCTTTTATGGGAATCTCCATTGACCTTTTAAATAAGGGTTCATCTAATATATCTTATATAGTCCTGCATAACTATCACTTTGAGAGCTCTTTATTGTTTATCCAGGGGCATACTGTAACTTCTCTTGACTTGTGAAGTATGCTTTTTGTTATTTCCTCTATACTACATCTGAAGGTATTAAAATATTTCAAGTTTGTATAACTAGAGAATATTTTACTTTTAGTTTTCAAAGGTGTGTTTGCTAAGTATAAAATTCAAAGAGGATAGATATCTTTTTTTTCTTCCAGTTCTTTAATTAGTCTACTTTCTTACACACCTGGTCCTTTTTTCTTTCTCATGTGGAATAAGATGCTATTTAATTTTGTTCTTCCATAGCTAATATTTTTTGTGTATATGCTTTAATCATTTTTTTCTTTAGAATAAGTTTTGGACAATTTCATTTTTGTGTATCTTGGTATGGTTTTGATTAAATTTCTTGTACAAAAGGTTCATTTTTCTTGGAATTGTGGTATTATAATTCAGAAATTTTAAATCTTTAAATATTTATTACCTATTCCTTTCTATTTTGAGAATTCTAATTATATGAATGTATATATAAAAAAAAGGAGCAGTTAATGCTTACAATTTTTGTTTTTCTGATTTTTTTCTCTCTGAATTTCTTATAACTTCTTATTGTTTTTTTAAAACAAAATATGTTTATATCTGGTAATCTGAAAAACTAATTTGCACATAGCATCATGTAATATAGCAACCATTGTTGGATTCCCATTACTCTTGTATCATGTATAATGCTGTTTTCTTCTACCACTATTTTGTATTCTTTAAATATAATAATAAAAGTACAAAATTAAAAATAAAAATAAACAATTTAATATCTCTGGAATTGTGATGTATGTTTGAGGGCTTTAGTTTGTAGTTTGGCAATGTTTTGGCTTCCTTAATTTTGTAATGGATTTAAATTCAGTGAAATATGGCATGTCATTTAATGATCCTTAAATAATTGTTAAAGTTTTATTAAATGATGTACCTTTCAGTTCATGCATTTAAAGTATAAAGCTCATTTGTTTTAAATTATTCACATGTAAAAAAATAAATAAATTCACATGTATGTACAACAACTACAGTTTTAGAACATTCTCATAATCTCAAGAAGAAACTGCATATTCTTTATTTTCTCCTAGTATCTCCATTTCTCCCTATATCTGTAATTAATCACTGTATCTGTAATGGACATTTTTTGTGTTCACAGATCTTCCTATTGTGGATATTGAGATGAATGGCATCATATGTGTTTTTTTACTTAGCATATGTGAATATGTGCTTTTTACTTAGCATGTTTTCAAGATTTGTGCTAGTTCTAGAATAGTACTTCATTCTTTCTTATGGCCAGGTAATACTCTATCAAATAGATTTAAAAACAGCTACATTTATCTGTTGATGGACATTTGTTTCTGTTATATCTTATATCTAGAAGTTCCTGCAAAGGCTCATGTGCTCATAGGTATGGGTTTTTGTGGCTGGCTGGATCTAGAGTGTGTGATACTGGGATTAAGGGTGTGTGGTATTAAATTAGTCCACTGACTGGAATTATCATACTCTGGTTTACTGAAGATTTATTGGAGACAGATGCCCCATTGTGGGTGTGGGTAGCACCATTCACAAGGTTGTTATCCCAGATGGGATAAAAAGAAAAGCAGGCCCACTGTTTCCTGCTACTGCCTCCTGCTTTCCCATTCCATGAACTATTTATCCTCTTGATGCCCCTCTGCTGTACTGCCCTGCCTTGTAGCCTGCTGACTTAGGGACTGCAGACTCTACAAACTGTGAGATAAAATAAACTTTTCTTCCTTTAACTTGAGTGTTGGGTGTTTTGTCTTAGCAACAAGAAAAGTAACTAAGGTTGTTTCTATCTTTTTAATATTATTAATAAGGCTACTATAAAAACTTGCATACAGATTTTTTAAATGGATATTTTCATTTCTCTTGGGTATATATACCCACTAGTAAAACTTTTGGGGCATATTGAAGATGTTTGTTTAAGAAACTGATGAACTGTTTTCTAGTGCAATTGCACTATTTTATACTTAAAGGGGTGACAGTTTTTCCTCATCAACACTTGTTATCAGACTTTTGATTCTAGATGTCTTAGTGAGTATGAAGTATTTACACACTATAGTTTTGATTTGGAATTCCCTTGTAACTAATGATGATGATGACCATCTTTTCCGACTTATATGCCACTTATATTTCTGTCTTAGAGAAATGCCTATAAAGATCCTTTGCCTCTTTTTAAATTTGATTATCTTTTTATTACTGAGTTATATAATTTGATTATTCTGGAAGCAAGTTTCTTATTAGATACATGGTTTGCAAATATTTTCTTCCATTTTGTAGGTGATAATATTTTTGTGTCCTTTGAAGCATGAAAATTTCTAATTTCATGAATCTTAGTTTTTTCTTTGTTGCTTGTGCTGTTCGTGTCATATCTAAAAGTCTTTTGCTAAATCTAAGTGACAAACAAAGTGGAATGTGGTAGCTCAGGCCTATAACCCCAGCATTTGGGAGACTGAGGAAAGATTATAAATTGAAAGCTAGCCTGTATCCATAGTGAGTTCCAGAACAGCGTGAACCTTGTCTTGTCTTGTCTTGTCTTGTCTTGTCTTGTCTTGTCTTGTCTTGTCTTGTCTTGTCTTGTCTTGTCTTGTCTTGTCTTGTCTTGTCTTGTCTTGTCTTGTCTTGTCTTGTCTTGTCTTGTCTTGTCTGTCTGTCTGTCTGTCTGTCTGTCTGTCTCTCTTTTTTGGAACCTGGGATTGAACACAGGCCCTTGCACTTGCCAGGGAAGCACTTATTCCACTGAGACATCTCCCTGGCCCCTGGCCCCTTTCTGAAATGAAAAATATGTCAGAGTTTTACTTCTATATTTTCTTCTTAAAGGTTTGTAACTTTTTTTTTTTTTGGTGGTACCAGGGATCGAACTCAGGACCTTATACTTGCCAGGCAAGCACTTATATGGTCCCAAGTTTTATAATTTTTTAAAAAATTTAATTTAATTTTGAAAAATAGAAACAAAAGCAAGAAGAAAAATCAGAAACAAAGATAGAAACATACAACAATACATATGTTACAGATTTTCAAAACAAGACTAGCTGATTTGGGCTGGCCAAATAGCTCAGCAGATTAAAGTGCCTGCAAACAGGTGCAGGGTTTGGGGGTTCAACCCTGGGCCTGCCATGCTGGCCCACCCCTGGGGTGCACTTAGATGGCAATTGAGACAGGGCATGGTGGAGTGCACTTGTGATCCCAGCTCTTTGGGAGGCTGTAAACAGGCAGATCACCATGAGTCTGATCTAGTAGTGAGATCCTGAACACCCTTTAGACTCTTCCCTAAAAAAAAAAAAAAAAAAGCAAATAGCGGATTAACAGTGGTTGACCTATCTATTTCTGTCATCAAATCTGTTGCTCATATTAACAGATATAGTTATGTAATATTGGATATATGATTGAATAGTCTCGCTTGCTTTCAAGAAACCTTACATTTTTGTTCTTGTCTCTTTTTTTTTCTGTTTTTACCTTTTTAAAAATATTTTAAAGAGAGTATAGTAATAATTGCTATGAAATTAGAAATGGTACACATTTAGAAGACCAAGATGATAGGTATTCAAGCATGGTTTTTATATTACACATTGCTGTCCTTGATATAGTTTCTTAGATTGCAGATAGCAGCAGAGACTTAGTCAAGGTGAAAATTCTACATATTAACTGCTGTTTTTTAAAAAAAAAAACTGATGGAATTCTTTAGCACAATCACCTCAGCTGTCAGAGTTTTATAATTTTAACTCTTATATCTACCTCTTTAATCTATTTGAGTTGAATTTTCTGTATTAAGAGAAGTATGGTTCTAGCTTTATTCTTTTCCTGGAACCAGCTACCCACCTGTACCAGCACCATTTGTCCGCTGAATTATATTGATATCCTTTTTGAAATCTGTCAACTATAGATATATGGATATACCTCTATATTCTGAATTCTGTTTCATTGGTCTACAGATAAGTCCTCAACCTGTAATAAGTCCATCATAACTTGAAAACACTACAAGTTGAAAATGTATTTTAGTTACTTGGCTCAATGCTCAGACAAAATACTGACACCCACAAGTTAAAGAAGGAAACACTTACTTCATCTTAGTTTGTAGTGGTTTTAGTTCACAGTTGGCTGATTTGAAGGGAAAGTGGCAAGGCAGAAGGGCACTGCAGAGGAGATATGTCCGTGGTAGTTGTGGCTAGGCTAAAGCAGCATCAGTGGCAGCAACAGTAGTGAAACAAGCTTCCCTTTCCCTTTTATTCTATCAAGGCTACAAGCCTTTTGGGTGGTGTCACCCACACCCAAAATAAGCTTTCTCATTATCCACACCCAGAAATATGCTAATTGCAATCAGTGGACTAAGGGTATTCAGTATAACATACCCTTGATCTCAGTGTCACACACCCTAGATCCAGCCAGCTCCAAAAAGCCAGACCTATTAGCACATGAGGCTTTGCAGGAACATCTGTACACAAGCTATAATGGCATTTAGACATCCAGCTTAAAAAATGCTATAGCTGTACAGTACAGCACATAGTAGAACATTGCTCGGTTGCCCTTGTGAGCATGTCACTGACTTGGAGTGGTGGTTTACTGCAAGCTGCTCAGTGTCATGAGAAATTAGCATACTATGAATTTCTAGTCTGGAAAGAGTTCAAAATTAAACAATTGAAGTGTGGTTTTTTATTTTTAAAGATATATCATTTCCCCACCATTGTAAATTGTAAGTAGAGCCCTAATAAGTCAGGTACCACCAGTATATATCTGTTATTTTGTCCCTGTCATATTGTCTTGATTATTATTACTTTTTAGTCAGTTTTGAAGTTGAGAAATAGGACTTCTTCTGCTTCATTGTTCTTTTTCATGATTGTTTGTCCTAAGTCCCTGGAAATTCCATGTGAATTTCAGAATTAGTTGTTTGTTTCTACAGTGAAGTTAATTAAGATTCTGGTAAGACTGTACATAGTGGTTCATGTCTATAATCCTAGGTATTCAGAGGATGAGATAGAAGACTAAGTGTAAGGCCAGTTTGGGCAACTTACTGAGATCCTTTACCAAAATAAAAATCTTAAAAAGGGCTGGGAATGTACTTCAGTGTTAGAATACTTGCTTTGCATGTATGAGGTACTGAATTGTGGCTCAAGAACCCCTACCTCTATCCCAAACATACAAGATACTGATAAGGATTGTTTTCAATCTATGGATCAGTTTGGGGAGTGCTGTCACCTTATGAATGTTAAATCTTTTGTCCATGAATGTGTACTTTTCCGCTTCTTTACATACATACTTCCATAATACTTTATATGTTTCAGAGTAAATGCTTTGAATTTCTTCAGATAAATTTATTCTGAAGTATTAGTTCTCATAAATTTTTAGTGAATATTTCCATACCATCTGCAAAGAAAGATAGTTTTACTTTGTTTCAATCGTGAATTTTATTTTTACTTCTAAGTGGCTAGAACCTCCTGCACAGTGTTGAATAGAACTGAGGAGAGTAGACATCATTGCCCTGTCCTGAGCTATTAGAACTAATTAAGGATAGCATGTTTTATAGGATGTAAGATCAAAATATAAAAATCAGTTGTATTCTTACAGATTTGTAATGAACAATCAGAACATGAAATTGTTAGAAACAGGTTTATTCACAAAACATCAGAAAAGTTCTTGATAAGCCTAGTTCTTTTTATATTTCTGTTTCATTAAAGATTCTATGGCTTTTCTTGCTTATTTTCCCTCAAGACCTTCTCAGTCAATTGACTACCTTCAATGAGAAAACTTGATTGTGTTTTTATTGGAATCCTGTAAACTTTATAAATTAACCTAGGGAAAACCAACACGTTTGTGATGAGGATTGTTTTTATTTAAGATTGTGATAAGACCTTTAATTTGTTTTTGATCTACTTTTCTTTGGCTTTGAGGAGAATATTTTTTCTCATTTTGATTAAAAATTTTTTTTTAGCTAAGTTTGTATCTGTAGAGTGCATTATGGACATTGGCATTCATTAATTTATCAAATATTTATGCTAGATCCTGGGAATGAACTGCTGAACTAATATTTCTGACTATTAGCAATAAACAAATGACTTTTATTCAGTGAATAAGTGTTCTTATGGGAGTAGTCATGGGGCAAATACAAGACATATAAGGTTCCTTGGGAAGTGGAAATAATGGAAAAACATCATCTTAGGGTTGTTTACATGTGATAACACAGAGGTGATTATTTGAAGTAGTGGCAGATAATGAATTTTGGCTCCACAATGGTGATGATAATGGTTGAGGAGGTAGAAAGTTTCCAGAGATGATCACTTCAAAATTTTGACCAAAAATAGTTGACTACATGAAGGAAGTTACCTTCTGGGCAGGGGAATATCAATTTGAGAATTTCATAATATGAAATTTCATAATATGAAACTTACCAATACCTTATAAAAGAAGGAAAAAAAAAACCTTATAAAAAAAAGAAAATTGTGAAATGTCAGTTGTTGGAATTTCACTGTTTTTGAGAGTCTTGAGCAGTGTGATTCTTTTTCCTTTTACATTTTCCCCAATAACTTAGTTTTGTTGTTTTACTATTGGAGGTAATCCTTTCCAGTGAAACATAGGTTGAATTTGGTGGGAATCTTTAAAAATTTAAATAGAAAAATTTGATTTTAGCTTCTATCAGTGGAAAGAGCTTTTAGTTTTCATTATAGGATTATCCTGTATTTGAATGTTTTGTTTTTAATCTTTGTTTTTCCTTGCAGGATGATAATGTCAGATCCCTCCTCTGTAATTTGATGTATTTTAGAAATTCAATGACTGCTGAGCAAGTTTTGAATGCTGAATGTTTCTTGCTACCAAAGGTGAAATCAATTCCAAAGCCAGAAAAAGAGGTTGAATATAGTCAGTGTGAAAAGGAAGATGAATTAAAAGTGGAGAACTTGGATACATGTAAAGAAAAGACAAATGGTGAAGCCAGCATTGATTAATGTTCATACTCTGTTGTTGCAGATATTTCTTTAAAAAAACTTTAATTGGTCAGAGATCTGGAAATGTTCTGGAACTAGTTGGACAGTATCTTTGGGGTTCATGTTGTGAAAAATAAAAGATGTTTATGCCTAAAAGTTACTTGTATGCTTTGACATTTTGCTTAATTTAGAGTTATTTAATGGGGAGGGTTTTCTGTTCAGTTTTACTAGAATTTGATAAGTAGACTATTAACTTAAAATAGTGAAGATTATTAGATGGATAAAAATCATACAGATTTTCAGTATATTGGCTGCCTGATGATGAAGGTACTGCTGTTCAATAAGTGATGGTTGGCATTTACTCAGCTGTTCTGGAAATACAGATAAATTCAAACCTATTCTTGCACTTATAAAGCTCTCAACTAGTGAAAACTTTGGATATATAAGCAGATCTTTACAGTATAGTATGAAATACACAATGATAACACTGGGCATCATGGGATTATACAGGAAAAGTACTCACAGAGAAATAATTTTAAGAAGAGCTTTCTGGAGGAAATAATACCTTGATTAAATCTTAGTAACTTTTAAAAAAGTTACAACTGATAAAAACAAATTGTACATATTAATGAAATAACAGTGTTTATGTACACATACATCTCAGTGTTTAAATCAGTTTAAACATATTTATCCTCTTCAACATTTATATACCTTTATGGTAGAAATGGTCAAAATCATTTCTTCTAGCTTTTTAAGATGTACAGTACATTATTGTTATTTGTTTTGACCTTTCTTAGAAATTACACCTCTGAACATGTTGCTCCTGTCTAACTGTAACTTAATACCAAATGATGAATCTTTCTGTATCACCATTCCCCATTCTTCACCCCTTCACTCCTCTGGTTCCTGGTAGCCACCATTCTACACCCAGATTTTATGTGGTCTATGTTTCCAGATTGTACATATGACTGAAAACATACAGTACTTGTTTTTCTATTCCTGGCTTCTCATAGTGACCTCCAGTTTCATTTATGTTATTGTAGATGGCAGGATTTCATTTTTCTTTTTAATGGCTGAAAGCATTTTGTTGTATATACAGTGCAGTAATGTATATGCAGTGACAGTTTCTTTGTCATTTGATGGGCACTCAGGCTATTTCCTTTTCTTGGCTGTTGTGAATAGTGCTGCATATGTAACGTTGGCTTTTTCAGTTTACTAATTTCATTTCATTTGAATATATATCCAGCAATAGGATAGCTGTTAGTTTTAATTTTTTAAAGAAAACTCCACAGTGTGTTCCAAAAGACGTTACTAATTTATATTAACTCCAACAGTATAAAATAGTTTTCTTTGAGCACATGTTATTTTTTTTATTAATAGCCATTTTTACTAGAGTGAGGAGATAATCTCATTGTTTTGATTTGTATTTGTCTGAAGATTAGTGATGATGAACATCTTTTTACACATGTATTGGCCATTTGTGTGTCCTCTTTTGAGAAATGTCTATATGTGCTGCCTAATTTTTAATCTTTTTTTTTTTTTTTTTTGTGGAGCTGGGACTTGAACTCAGGCCCTCGTGCTTGCCAGAGAGGTACTTATTCCATTGAGCCCCCAGCCCTTGCCTAATTTTTTTTTGTTGCCTAATTTTTAATCAATTTATTTTTGCTGAGTTTTAGAGGTTCTTTATGTATTCTGGTCTTGTCAGATAAATTGCAGATATTTTTTCTTATTCTGTAAGTTATCTTTTACTCTGTTATTTCCTTTATTTGCAAAAGATTTTTAGTATGATGTACTTCCATTTGTTAGGTATTTTTTGTTTGTTTGTTTCCTGTGCTTTCATAGTCTTGTCCAAAAATTCTTTGCCCATTTCAATATCTTGAAATATTTCTCCAGTGTTTTCTTTTTAAAAATTAAAAAAAAAATTTTTATTTTTAATGTATTTGGTTGTTACAGGAGCTCATTATGTGACTCATAATGAGCCTGTTTTCAGTCTCCCCAGTGCTGGGATTACAGGTGTGTACCATCCCCAGACTCTGGCCATCTCAGCCTACCCTGGGGGCAGAGCTGGTGCAGAGTGTGGTGCTGGGGATCAGGGATTGAACTGCGGTCCCTGCACCTACCCGAGCTTGCCTAAGCAGGTACTCTAGTCTGCTGAGCTATCTTGCTGGCCCTCCCCAATGTTTTCTTCTGGGAGTTTTGGTTTCATTTATTGTGTTTCTTTAATCAATTTTGAGTTGATTTTTGCAATTGGCAGGAGGGTCTAATTTCATTCTTCTCTATGTAGGTGACCAGTTTCTGCATGCCATTTATTAAAAAGGATGTACTTTCTCCAGTGTCTTTTCTTAGCACTTTGTCAAAAATCAGTTTGCTGTATATGATGAGTCTATTTCTGATTCCCTGTTATGCTTTATTGGTCTGTGTGTCTGTTTTTATGCCAGTATCATGCAGTTTTGACTACTACAGCTTTATTGGATATTTTGAAGTGAGGTAGTGTGATGCCTCCAGATTTGTTCTTTTTTGTTCAAGATAGCTTTAAAAAAGATAAATTTTAAGTACTTATTTATTTATTTATTGTGTGTGTGTGTACGTGTGGTGTCATATAGTAAATTTTAGAATTTTTTCTCTAGTTCCGTGGAGATTGTCATTGTATAAACACAGGGTTCCCTTTTAATTTTTCATGTTCTTTAAAATTTTTTTTGTGAATGTTTTACAATTTTTATGATAGGGATTGTGAAGATCTTTTACCTCTTTGATTAAATTTATTATGGGATATTTTATTTTTTATGTCTATTATAAGTGTGATTACTTTCTTGATTTCTGTTTTGGACAATTTGCTATGAGCTTATAGTAGTGTATTGATTTTGATTTTTGCCCTTTTTTATTTTTGCAATACCAGGAAATCGACTGAGGACCTTGTGCTTGCCACTGAGCTATCTCCTTGGTCCCTGCAATGTATTGATTTTTGAAGGTAGATTTTGCATCATGCAACTTTGCTGAACTTGTATTGTTCTAATAGTTTTTTGGTAGTATTTTTAAAATATGGAATATAAAATCATATAATTTATACACTTTGACTTCCTCTTTTCTAGTTGAGATACCTTTTGTTTCTTTTTCTTCCTCTTTTCTAGTTGAGATACCTTTTGTTTCTTTTTCTTACCTGATCATTCTGGCTAGGATTTTTAGCAGTATGTTCACTAAAAGTGATGAAAATGACAATGACAATGTAGAAGTGACTGGTAGGAGTGATTGTACAAATTCTGAACACTCTAATGATGTAAATGTGATGCATAAATCATCTGTATCATAAAAGACTCAAAAAATTAGGCCACTTCAAAATAAAAGCAAAAGAAATGGCAACTGAAACAAATAGGTATCTCTCAGAAGAAGAAATATAAATGGCCAAAAACTACATGAAGAAATACATACATATTCTCTGGCTATTAGAGAAATGCAAATTAAAAACACTGAGATTCCATCTTACTCCAGAAAGAATGGCTATAAAGAAATCAAGTAACAAATGCTGGTGAGGCTGAGAGAGAAAAAATAACTCTTCTACCTTATGAGTGAGAATGTAAACTTGTACAGCCAGTATTGAGATTCTTCAAAACTTAAAATTAGAAATGCTGTTTGATCTAGCTGTTTTCTTTCTAGGTAACTTCCCACAAGAATTAAAGACATTATATTAAAGTGATACACATATACCCATATGCAGTTCATTTCATAATAGTGAAATCTTAGAAGCAGTCTGTATGTCCATTAAAAGATGAATGGTAAAGAAAATGTATTATTACAATGCAGTACTATACTTCCATAGGATAGACTTGACATTAGCAGAAAAATGGATGTACCTTTTTTAAGATCACACTGTTAAGTGAAATAAATTAGACACAGAAACTTAAATATTGCATGGTTTATTTTATATGAAAAACCAAGAATATAAACAGGAAAATAAAAGAGATGATAGGAATGAGATAGATCTTTCTCAAAGGGAAAGAGATGGGGAGAAGGGGAGGGAGATAATGGCTACATTAATATGGTAAGAGTTAAGTGATAAAATATAAAATAAGGTTCAAAATGTAGGGAGAAATGGAGAGCAGGTATAGTTTCCTTATGAATAATATATTTTTCTCTTAATTTTTAAATTTTACTGGTACTCTTTCGATAAACATAATGATCACATTCATCATAGGGAATTTGTACTTGTACATACCGTATTCTCATTCCCATTTACGAAAGCTTTGTTTCCATTTTTTCCTTCTCTTCTGCTTTCTTTTTTGCCCTTTTTCCCTTTCCCCCTGCCCTTTTTTCTCATATGAACATTTTCTCTGTGGTCCTTATTTACCTTTGGGGTTTCTCACACAAGAGAATGTGATATTTAAACATGTGTGTCAAATTTCTTTCACTTAAAATTTAAAAATTATGTTCTCAGAGTACATCCATTTACCTGAAAGTATCTCAGGTTTATCTTTCTTCATGATGGTGTAGTACTCCACTGTATATAAAAACCACATTTTCCTTGTCCACTCACTAATTGATGGATGTTTCCATAATCATAATTAGCTATTACAAACTATTACATGAGTGTGCATTATATCACTTGTATGAACTTTTTTTTGGAAGATACAAAAAAGGGGACTAGCTGGTCAAATAAACCTTTAATTTTAATTTTTCTGGGAATCTCCATACAAATTTTCATGTTGGTTGTATCAGCTTACACTCCCACTAATAGTGGGGAAGATTCCTTCCCCCCTCAGCCTTGCTAGAATTTGTTATTGTTTGATTTCTTGATGATAGCCAATCTTTTTAGACTGAGATGGAATCTCAGGGTTTTAATTTGCATTTCTTGAATGAGAAGTAATGTTAAACATTTTTCCAGTGTATTCATTTCCTTTTTGGCTCTCATCTGAAACTTGTCTATTCATTTCATGTGTCCATTTTTGGATTGGGTCTTTAAATTTGGGGAGGTGTCTGATTTTTTTTTTTCAGGTTCTTTATGTTAACCTTTTGTCTGAGGAATAGCTGGTGAAAGTATTATTCCCCTTTCTGTGGGTTGTCTTTTTGCATTCTCTTGATTTTTTTGTTTCTGATATTGGGGTTTTGTTTTTTGTGGTACTGGATATTTTAAAAAATTTTTAAAAATGCATTTAGTACAGAGTCTGCAGGGTCTCCACAGTTTGAACTTGTAGTGGACCTCCTGTTTTCAGCTTTCCAAGAGCTGGGATTACAGGCACACACCACCACTCCCAGTCTCAATGACAGTGTCAGCGTGCCCCAGGGGCAGGGCCTGCATGGCATGTGGAGCCAGGGATTGAACCTTGTGGTACTGGTTATTGAACCCAGGACCTTCACACAAAGCTACATCACCAGTTCCAATCTATATTTTTTTCATTTTGAGACAGGGTCTTACTGAATCACTGAGTTAACTAGGCCAGCCTTGAACTTGCAGTCAATCCTCTTGTCTCAGCGTCCCAGAGTTCTGGGATTATTGTAGGCATTTGCTGTCATACCTGTTATTAACTCTTATCTTTATGATCATAAAAAGTTGCTTTTCTTTCAGAATAGTTATAATGAACGATGTCTTAACAAATATGTACATTAGACCCTAAATAATAAGGAATCTAAACATGATCTTGTAAATCACTTAACAGCAAAATAAGTCTATGAAAGAAAGAGAGAAAGGGGAATCACAACTAAACCAGATAACAAGTTAGGTATGGCTGTCCTAAGACCTTGACTATCAACAGAATTAAGTTCTCCAATAGAAAGTGATTGAATGGATAAAAAGGCCTAGCTATATGTTGCTTATAAAAAACTTGAGTTGCACGTTTGAGGACAAACTGAAAGGATACAGTCCATGCAAACAATAAAAAGAATTAGTCAATAGTCTTGTATAATACAGACTTTAAATAAAAAGCACTGAAAGACATGTTTGATCATTATATGATCAAGAGGACAGTCAGCAAGAGGAAATAACATGACTGGCTCAATCCACCCTGGGAGTGAGGCTGGTGTGGCATGTGGTACCAGAGTTTGAACCACAGTTCCTGTGCTTGCCTAAGTAGGCTCTTTAGTCTGCTGAGCTATCGTACCTGCCCCTGACCCCTCTCCTTTGAGAACAATTTATTTTGGCTGATAGTTTTTTCCTTTAGTACTGTGAAAATCTTGTATTATTGCTTTTGGTCTAAGATTTTTGCTGAGAAGTCTGCTGTCAGATGAATTAGGATACTCTACATGTTTCGTTTTCTTCTGCAACAGTGAGACTTATTTTTAATCTTTCATGTTTTAAAGTGAAAGATGAATTGGGCTAGATTTGTTGTGTTAAATCTGACTGGTGACCTTTAACATTCCTATTCCTAAATTATCTTTCTCCAGGTTTGAGAAGCTTTCCTTATTTCTTTGAATAAATTCCCTATCCTTTTGGCATTCTCAAGTACTTATTGAATGCCATAACCTGGATATGTACTCTTAACCATTTACTAGTTTACCCTGTGTGTCATTCAGCACATTTGTAAATACTGTCTGTCCCAAGTGTGGCCTGGTGTCATTTCAACCAGTTACTTCTTTTGTTTTTTTTTTTTACTTTTATGTATTTGGTACAGGATGTCATTACACAGCTGGAACTCATAGTGATCCTCCTGTTTTCAGCCTCTTCAGCAGTGGGTTTACAGGCATATACCACCATGCCCAGTCTCAGTAGCTGACTTAGCACACCTGAGTATGGGGCTGGTGCAGCATGTGGTACCAGGGAACGATACCAGTCACTTATTGTATTGAATAAATTTGAAAAAATTACCCTTTTTATATTTTCTGTTACCTAACAAAAATGCAATTTTTGGTCAGCCTATATTGAAATAATTATAACTCGTAAGTGGTTAAAACATTCCTAAATTTCTTTTACAGGTGTGTCCAACTCGCAGGCTGCAGGCTGTTTTTCACTTAAAAATATTATGATAAAGATAAAAAATAAAGGATAATGTATTGCTTCTGTAAATTATATGTATATTTTATGTGTCCCAAGATAATTATTTTTCCTCTTCATTCACTGTGGCCCAGGCAAGTGAAAAGATTACACATGCCCATAGGTATAAGCATTCCTCATTCTTCCTTTTATTTTTCTCTTCCAATTGTGTTTTCTATTAACCCATTTTCAAACTCACTGTCTTCTGTTTTGTTTGACATGATACTGTCATCTTCTATCACTTTTTTAATGTCACTGCATGGATTTTCTGAAGAACTTGATTTTTTAAAAAGTTGTTGCCATCTTATGTTTCTTTGTTAGAGCATTGAAACGTTTGTTTTCTTCTCACTGAATTTGCTTAAAAGAGCTGTTTTCAATTTTGTATCTGTGATTATTACCTACTAGTTTCTGGGACCTTATATTGAATATTGGCTGAAGTCATGATTTCTTGAAAGCTCTTGATGCTATCACCATCTATTGTCATCCGGGCTTTGAAGGATTAGGTGTTTATCTCAGCATTCTAATATGGTTGGAAGGAGACTCGGGGACGGCCTAGCTGTTCTTGAGTCGTTTGGTGTCACTGCCTCAATCAAGCTACAACCTGCGCTCCATGAGGAAGATGCTTGCCGCCGTCTCCCGCGTGCTGTCCAGTGCTGCTCAGAAGCCGTCAAGCAGAGTACTAGTGGCATCCTGTAATTTTGCAAATGATGCTACATTTGAAATTAAGAAATGTGATCTTCATCGGCTCGAAGAGGGCCCACCTGTTACCACAGTGCTCACCAGGGAGGAGGGGCTCAAATACTATAGGATGATGCAGACTGTGCGCCGGATGGAGCTAAAGGCAGACCAGCTGTATAAGTAGAAAATTATTCGTGGTTTCTGCCACTTGTGTGATGGTCAGGAAGCCTGCTGTGTGGGACTTGAGGCTGGCATAAATCCTACGGGCCATCTGATCACAGCTTATCGGGCTCATGGCTTTACCTTCACTCGGGGCCTTTCAGTCCTGGAGATTCTAGCAGAGCTAACAGGTCGAAGAGGAGGTTGTGCTAAAGGGAAAGGAGGATCTATGCACATGTATGCCAAGAACTTCTACGGGGGCAATGGCATTGTTGGAGCTCAGGTGCCCCTGGGAGCTGGGATTGCTCTGGCCTGTAAGTACAATGGAAAAGATGAGGTCTGTCTGACATTATATGGTGATGGTGCTGCTAATCAGGTAGATGGAATGGATATTCTGTGTGTCTGGGACGCAACAAGGTTTGCAGCTTCCTATTGTAGATCTGGGAAGGGGCCCACCCTGATGGAGCTGTAGACTTATCGTTACCATGTACATAGTATGAGTGATCCTGGAGTCAGTTATCGTACATGAGAAGAAATTTAGGAAGTAAGAAGTAAGAGTGACCCTATTATGCTTCTTAAGGATAGGATGGTGAACAGCAATCTTGCCAGTGTGGAAGAATTAAAGGAAATTGATGTGGAAGTGAGAAAAGAAATTGAGGATGCTGCCCAGTTTGCCACAGCTGATCCTGAGCCGCCTTTAGAAGAACTAGGCCATCACATCTACAATAGTGACCCACCCTTTGAAGTGTGTGGTGCTAACCAGTGGATCAAATTCAAATCAGTCAGTTAACAGGCAGTCACATGTAATGGATGGCCTGTTCATTAGCAATTATAAGGAACTCTTTTCAAATAATATCCAAAAAGTCTTGGAAACTTTTTAAATAGCATGTAAATTGTAGTAAGGAGTAACTGCATGCAGGTTGTACATTAGTGCTTAAGTGCTTCATGTGACTATATAAAAAAAAAAGTATAATCTTCCCCCAAAATTATTTCCTAAGATTGTTTAATTTGTCTAAACAGAATAGCAATTCTTTGTATGACTATTCCAAACCTGTCACTTCATTGGGTGAATATCACTGGTCTTGAGGAATCATTCCTGTATTCTCATAGGAGCCCCTCACCCTCAGGTAGTATGGGTGCAGAAGATTGCACTGGTTGCTTCTCCAATGTTTATGTGTTTATAAATAAGATTTCAAAGGCCAAATTATTTCTTTTCATTTATGCATTCAAAAAAACCTGAAGTTATCTTAAGTTACATTCCTATTAGATAATAAATGTAAGGTATACTTAAAATAGATGTAAGTGCTAACCAGTAAATAAGGCATACCCTAAAGCAGAGGTACTTGGCCTCATTTTAGTTTCTTGGCCAACTGCTATAGGGTATGATGACTAAGATTGACTATTCCTATTACATATCCTTATACAAATCTTTAAAACATGCTTATAAAAGACTAAAAAATTTCAGTAAGAACAATCTTTAAAACTTTAAATTCCTAAATTAAAAAAAATAATATGGTTATTTGTGTATCTTTCAAAAAATTCTAAGTTGGCTGCTTGTTTTTTCTATGTCTGAAGTCACTTCCATTTTTTAATTTTTTAGTCCACATTTGCTGCTGGTGTGCTGTTACTTCCATACTAGAGGGCAGTTATAAGCCCAGGTTTCTCCCAAATATACTGTTGATGTATTGTTCAGAAAGAACTGGGAGGATTCCTAAAAGAGTACCTATTCTCACAAACTTTCCTTTGTGTAGAGTCAACTTAGGTGACTACTGCTAGTCTCCTGTGTCAACCGTGGCTAAAGATGCTGCTAAGCTCTATCATCCCTGAGCCCATGGCCCACTGACATGGTTATGACCAAGATCCACATATTGCTGAGATACTTATTATCCAAGACTGCTAAAACCAGCCATAGCTTAATATTACAAGGAATAGCAGTCTGTTAGACTGAGATTGCCTGTCTTCTCCTAGCACTGGGTCTGTTCCAGAGTAGTCCTGAGGATTAGGGTTGTGATCCACCTATTGTTATGTTTCACTAACCTAGTACTAAATTTTATGGGAAAGTATTGTGTTTCTTACTCCTGTCCTCCCAGAGAACAGGATCTTTTACTATTACTTGCTCCCCAAGATTGGGATACTGTTGGTGAAAGAAAATCCTTTGTCTTTCACCCACAGTAAGTTGGGTAACACCTGAGCCTCACAGCTGCAGGGTTTGTACTGTCAGGAGGGCAAGTATACTCCAGGCCTACTTCACGGCTGGAAATGGTGGTCTAGAGGCTTTGACTGTGAGCTCTGGCATGCAAATGGGGCCTTCTGTTTGTGCTGGCTCCTGGTTTTGGCCTGATAATGGTCTCTAGAAAAAAACCTGTGCCAGCTTTGCAGGACTCTTGTTCCCCACCCTGCCACACAAGGTCTGAGGATGGGTGATGTAAATAGTTTGGCTTAATACAGTTCCAGTAACTCAGTCTGTGGCTATTGGCTTGGTGATAAAAGTCATGGGGCATTGCCAGTCACTAGCTTTCACAGTAGTAGGCCTGATTTTATGTTTTAAGGTTAAGGCCTGGGCATAATTCTCTGTCCCCTCTCTAAGGAGATGCCTTCATTGTAACTGCTAGGATTTGAGAGAGAGAGATAACATGGGCAACTCTTTTCTTCTTGCCTTCTTTAGGACATCTTTTCATTTTGTTATACTGATTGCAGGCACTATGATCCCTTACCTGAGTTCTTTATTTCCTGTGGAGGTTAGTTGGCTCTGAGGATAGATGTTCTTTAGGAATAAGATCATTAGAGGATCTTAGGATCACTAAAGACCATCATCTTGCTCCGCTTGTTCCTCAGTTAAATCTTAAAGGTTGATTGGTAAAAGAGAGTGGCAAGAGTATCTTAATTAGCTAGCAGAGAAAGTATTAAAAACACTGAAGGGGAACTTCTTTGTGCTTAATAGTATAAATATGAGATATAGAAGGAATAGTTTGATGAGGGCTTTCATATGGAGTTATCAAAGACTTTTGCACAAGAAGCTTCAGCTCCCCCCAAATCAATTTTCTGCCCACCAGCAAGATAAGAGGTAGCAGACTGGTTAGAAGGTTAGTATAATAAAGGAAGTGAAAGATTATGAAAGCAAGATCTATGAAACATGGAACAGATTTATGAGGTAATTTGGTGGCAAAATCATTGAAATTGGTAATTGAAGTGTGTACAGACTACTTGCCTAATCAATATCTAGTTTTCTGTTCCATTCTTTTTTTTTTTTTTTTTTTTAAATGTATTTAGTATAGAGTCTACAGGGTCTCACTGCACAGATCAGACTCGTAGTTACTCTTCTGTTTTTACCTCCCAACAACTGGGATTATAGGCGTGTACCACCATGCCCAGCCCAATCTTAACTGCTGTATCATTGAATTGAAAGGAACTGAAGTGTCCCTAACATTCCACGTGATCTGTACTAGGTTCACGAGTTTGTTATTTGTGGTTCCTTTACCTGCAACTTCAGGATCATCTGGAAACTTGTTAAAAATGCAGATTCTTAGTTGCAGTCTAAGCCTCCTGAGTCAGAATTTCTGGGGAGTGGAGTTTGGGAGTCTGTGTTAACAAGACCTTTAAGTTCTGATGAATGCTAAAGGAAACTGTGGGAAGGGAAGGATGGTGAAAGGTTGGTTAAGGGCATTAAGTTGTGGTAAGGAGAAAAGTTCTGGTGTTACATAGTAGGATGGCTATAATAATATTATATTTTTAAAAAACTACAAGAAAGATTTTGGCTTTTTTCACCATTAAATGATAAATGAGATAACTTCACCTTCAGTGAACACCACACAACAGGGTATATATGTGTCAAAACATATAGTATCTCATATTTATGTATTATTTTTTATGTATCACTTAAAAGTGAAAAAGGGAACCATTGCCATATATTGAAGCCATTGTTAATTTTTGAAGGTTTTTTCATTTGTGTGTGTTACAGGGCTTCTTTTAGGTGATTCAGTATTAAAGGGACAGTACAGATTTGAGAAAGACAAACCGATTAGTTGTCACATAAGATATTTATGAGGGAGTTGAGAAATTTCCTGGCAAAGAATTTTGAGCACAGATCAGAGAAATTTTTGAGTTGCTCTGTAAGAGATGAGATGCTATTAAAATATATCAACAGCTAAATCACAGCCCTATATTTTGGAATAAAATAAACAATGGTTTAAGAAGGTAAAATTTGGAGGTTAGGTTAAAGACAAGGGTGACACATTTTACTAATTTGTTTTAGGCCAGGCTTTTGTAAAGGCAAGGACTAAAATTGTAAACCATCTGTGGAAAAATTTATGGAAAGCCTGTTGTCCATTTCACAGTGCTAAGTCATTTCAGCATGTATTTTAATGCCAGGATTTGTTAGATTTCTTGTTAGCATCTGTCAATCCAGTGTACAGTGTTAAACTTTGCCTTACTAGTGGTGGCATGAGCATATCTTTTGCCATTAAAATTATATGCAAAAACTTTTGATAAGGACTTTTTGATAGTCCTTAAAACTGACAAGAATGTTAACAAAGGAAATAAAATCGGGGCTGGGGAGATGGCTCAAGGGGCTGGGGAGATGGCTCAATGGAGTAAGTGCTTCCCTGGCAAGTGCAATGGTCTGAGTTCAATCCCTGGTTCCGGAAAAAAAAAAAAAGACTGTATTGGGGCCAGGGAGATGGCTCAGTGGAATAAGCACTTCCTTGGCAAGTACAAGGGCCTGAGTTCAATCCCTGGTTCTGCCAAAAAAAAAAAGAACAAAAAAACAAACAAACAAAGGAAACAAAATCAAGTTTGTCAGTATTTTGTAAATTAAAAAAAAGGCTTGGAATAATCAGAAGAATATTAAAAAAATGGATTGATATTGTAATAATATCAAACTTTGTGGTGTTGTAATTTGCCTATTCTCATTTCCTTATAGCCAGCTTTGTAGTAATTTTTAAACGACTAGCTTCAAAATCATGTTAGCTGTGAAAAGAAGTGGCTTGACATAAAAGCAGGAGGCAGAATGTTTAAGACTATTCAAAAGCCTCCTTGTAGTGAAACTGTTACTGTTTGACCTGTCTGTGGCTTGCTGGAAAAAAACCATTAACAGGACTTGTCTTTAACTGTTTTAAAACTCTGTGGGAAAAATTCTTTTCTCAGCATTTGTTTGAAACAAGCCACTGCAGTTGTTTAACATGGCATCTCTCTGAGACAGTGAATTGGAGCAAATAATGTAACTGAAAATCTGGGGAATGAGATTTCTAGAGTACATTGAAAAGCTTAGACAAATTAGTGGGGATTCAGAACTGTGTATCTACTTAGGACTTTTTGGGTATGTCTAGAAAATACCCGAAAAGGTCCAATTATTCATCTTTGACCTGCAAGTTTTCAAAAGCAAGATAGGAAAAGTAAGGCAGAGTTGTAAACTGCAAGAACATTAAAAATGTGTCCCAGCACATACATGGAGCTTCTCAGTAAGGGTTGGTAAATTTATTTGTTCTAGGCATTCAAAGAAACATAACTCCAATAATTAGGTGACCACTAAATAAAATGGCCCATGACAAAGAATACAGCCTTTGTCCTAAGGTGATGGTGCATGCTTGTAATCTCAAAATTTGGGAGTCTGAGGTAGGAAGAACACTTTGAGTTCAAGACCAGCCTGAGCTCCATAGTGAGACCCTATCTTGAAAGACAAAACCCCAGAGCCTTCATAACATTAATCTAGAAAAAAAAATCACTGAATGAGCATCACCTTCAACAAAAAAGAGGAGTGAGTAACTACAAATCCTGAGTTGAGGGAGAAATCTGATTAGTTTGCTACATTATATTGTTTAAAGTTTCCTGTTTTAAAAAACTGTCTCCAAGCAAGACTGGATATTGAACTTAGTGACAGAAGGACTTTGTTAGCTATTCAACAGTTGTTTAAAGAATGAAAGCAAGACATATTTAAGATTTTAAAAGCATGAAACAATGTTTCTCCAAGTGGAGAATACCAGTAAAGAGTATTAACAGAACCAAACAAATTATGGGGTAAAATTATAATAACAAAAAAATGTATTACAGGAGGGGCTGGGGAGATGGCTCAGTGGAATATGTGCTTCCCTGGAAAGCGCAAGGGCCTGAGTTCAATCTCCAGTTCCACAAGAAAAAAAAAATGTATTACAGTATATTTGAAAGGACAAAAGAAAAAAATTTGTGATAATAAAAATAGGTCAGGTTGGATTGTCTAGCCTGAGGAACAAAGGAAATTAAAACAACTTCCCCTAGGAGGCTTCTGGGATACCATACAGAATACCAATAGCATAAAGAATTCTAGGAAGAAAGGGGAGAAGGGAACAGAAAGGATATTTGAAGAAATAATGGATGAAAATTCCCAGATTTGATGAACATGAATCTGTATATGCAAGAAGCTCAATAAACTGAAAATGGACAAATTCAAAGGGATCCATAAATAGATACATCATAATCAAATTACTAGAAGTCAGAAGTAGCAAGGGAGAAATGGATCATTGCGTATAAGTTGTCCACAATATGAATAGATGGTTTTTCATTATCAGTTATGGAGATTAGGAGAGTGACATTAGCAAGGTGATAGAATAGGATTTTCCAGTGCTTGTCTTCTCATGAAAACATCAATTTAGACAGCTGTTCATACATGAAAATACCTTTGCAGAAGTTGTTAAATCCATGTGAGGAGTGTTAGCACTTGGGCATAGCATAGAATGAAGGAGAAAAGGTAAAAAAAAAAAATTCACATTTCTAAAATCCCTTCCCCTAGCCTGGATAGCACAGTATGGAAAGAGATATCCTCTTTGTAGAGAATTGAGTGTGTAGAGATTTAGCTTGATTTGATTGTAGCCTTCTTGAGTTGTAATTGCCAAGATTGCTTCTAATTGCCTTGATTAGAATGATATGTGGAGGTTTTTTTTTTTTTTTTTTTTTTTTTTTACCATTTCTTAGTATTTTAATGAGCCCCCTGTCCAGTAGCTTCAAGCTACCAGGACACAGGCCCACCCAACACCCTTAATCTTCTCCTCAGCTCTTCTGCTGAAGAATTTAGCTTTCACGATGACAGGCTGCTTTGGGAGCTTTCCCTTCCCAAGAACTTTGTAGTAGCCCGATCACACTACATCAATGATGGGAGCTACTCCAGTCTTGTTTTTGGCAGCATTTACTCTTGTCTGCTCACTGACCAATGTCCACAATTTATCAAGGTTGACAGTTGGGCAGAAGCTCTGGTTTCTCTTTAAGTGGTAATGCCTCATACCAACCTTACCAAAGTAACCTGGGTGATATTTGTCGAAGTTGATCCTGTGACGATGCATGCCACCAGCATTACCCCGGTCTCCGGGGTGCTTCCGGTGCTTGCTGATGCGGCCATGGCCCTGAAGCTTCCGAGTCTTCCTTAGTCTGGAGGGCATGTCGGCGGCCGAGACGAAAAGGCGATATGTGGAGTTTTGTACCTGGACTCTGATACTGTCAGTATCAGGAATGCGCCTGACGTCTTTGATACTAATGAGATAACCAGGTACATTTTGATCATTTATAGGCCCACTGGTGTTACTGCCACCCTTGACCATGCTTCTGTCAGTAAGTCCCCACTTGTGCAATCTTTGATTTCCTTTTTGTGCAGTATCCTGATTTGTTGAAATTCTTATGTCCTAGGACTGTTTTAGTTTCTATTTTAATAGACAATTAAGGGAACACCAGGATCTGCTATAGACCCCACCACCAAACTTCCAAACTTGTGATCCTAGAATTCAGGCCCTTTCAACTTCTAGGTTGGAATCTTACACTGTAGACTCCAGGCCTCCCCTGGAGCCAGCTAACCCCAGTGAACCCAGGAAGCCCAGTACCAGGTTGGTTTCTGTAGCCTGAGATTCTATGTGAGTACTTTGGAACCAGGGTTCTAGACTACTTTTCCACCAAAATGATTCCAATGGCCACAGGCTCTATGCTGGCTGCATTGGACTCAGGTCCTAGACTTGTCCCAGGGTTAGGTCAGATTCTGTGGTCAACACTTCAGTAGAACAGAATCCATTGTTCTCTGGTTCTTGGTTACCTTCCACAGACTAAGGCTGTAGGAACCTGAGGATCTAGGATCTAGATTTGTACCTGTGGACCCAGCCTTAATTATTGTGACCCCAAGCACTAGGATGATACCTACGGATCCAGATTCCTGGCCCATCCTGAGGTTGAGCCAACTCCAGTGCTAATGCTCCAGTGTTGTACATATGGCCACATGATTTAGGCCTTCCCCAGTACTAAACTGAGCACTTCAGCCCTAGATTATAGGCCAGCACCTGCAGATCCATGATGTAGAAGACCTGGTGTCCAGGATGGCTTAATAGATTCTGTCACCTGAATACGTTAACTAGATGTCAGGGAGACACAATTCTCAAGAGACAAAGAATTCAAAGAAGAAAGAGTAACTAATCACAAGGGAACCTCCGTAAGACTTAGCAGATATTCTGTAGGCCACAAGAAAATGGATAATATGTACAATATACTAAAAACACAGGTAGTGAGACTTATGGAAGATGGAGTGGTGAGCAGCAGAGAAAGGGTGTCTCTTGAGATTTGGTGTTCAGACACCAGAATATAGCAACATGAGGAAGAGAAAGAGGGCAGGAATTGAAGTGAGAATCGAAGCCCACAGGGAGAGTAAAGAGAGAAACTTCACTGAAAAAGGAGAAGGCAGGCAGCACTTTCTCCCTGAATTGAGACTCACTGCATGGGAGGGACAACTTGAAGCTGCAGAGGCAAGGTGACTGCTGGAGACCCAAGAGGCCTCTATAGAGAAGCATACTAGTGCAATGGATCAGTGGATACAGCAGACTGAAGTGGCTTGTGAGTTGTCCCATGACGTCTTGCAAAAGAGGGTGATTGTCTGGGGTGATTGGCTTGGAGAGAGGCCAGCTAGGGACTCAGCAGCTGCTGTCTCCATCAAATTCAAGCTTGCAAAGTACATGGGGACTACTGTGGGCTGGATGGGTCTAGTTCTAGCCTCAAGGGCCAGCTGATCTTCATTGCAAATAAAGTTGGAATCATTCTCTATGCCGCTGTGATACTGTTGATAGATTTTTTTGGTATTGACCAACATTTTTTTTGG
>PVKA01014325.1:0-52689 GCA_004027165.1 Ctenomys sociabilis
TTTTTTTTTTTTTTTGCCTCCATCAGTGAAGTGTGTACTCTCCCACATTTGTACATAGCAAGAATTCTACTGTCACAGTTATGCACACTTAAAGCATATTAAAAGCAGAAAGAAAAAGGCTAAAAATACTGCCAGAGTTGTCATCTGCTCATATCTGTGGACATCCAAGAAGGATAATGTGGTGGTTACAAGGTCCTGGTGCCTCCTTCCCAGTGGGGCACTGGGTGGAGTGTGTCCCACCCTTGGGGATCAGGGTCACTGTGCACTGGTTTTGGTGAAAGCAGGGCCAGCAGAAGTGACCCAAGGGCTTCTAAATGGCTGTTTGAAGTGCCTGGTGGGGAGGGTGCGAGTGGGGACATAGGAAAAGTGAGGCACTAGCTTGCAGGGGCGATACAAACCCCAGGCTGGGTGGCTTCAGCAGCAGTGGCCATCACTGTGGCTGGGAGCCACAAGCCCGGGTGTGGTGGGGCTGGCTCCCTGAGACCTCTCCCCGTGGCCACATACGGAGTCCCTCTGTGCATGTCTCTGTGCAAATCTCCTCTTCCTGTTAGGGTACCAGTTAGATTTGCTGGGGGCCCACTGCCACGCCTGCCTCTCTTTGCTGGCCACTGCAAAGGCTCCATCACTGACCTCTCGGGCTCGAAGCCTTAGCTGGGTCTGTGAGTGCAGAGGGCATCACCCCCAAAAGTGGCTTCTGCACCTCAGGGGGTCACCCTCTGCCCTTCCACTCTGGCTCTGCTCCTCCAGGATCTAACTCTGGCGTCCCCAGCCCTTGCCCTCCACCCCAGCACGACCCTCTTGGTCCTCCTGTCCCTCTCCACCTGGCTCCCTAGCCCAGCACTTGCTGGCTCTTTCCTAAGACACTTCATTTCTGCTGTCCTGCCCTCCGTGGTACCCCTGGCCAGCCCACTTTCCTGCGACAGGCCAGACCATCTCTGTGAGGAAAGCACCAGCTTGCTGGAGGGCGTCAGGCAGCTGCCAAGGCTCTGCCTCATGTGTGGCTGCAGGCCCCCCGGGGGCAGCCGTTGCCACCAGACAATTTGTTCTACATTGAGTACTTGGTCTAAGTGCTTCATCTCAAACCCCCAACTCTCGGCTCCTACAACTCCTGCTCCTATTTCTCAGGAAAACAGGGGCCATGGCTGGAACGAGCTGACACAGGCCTGCGCACCTTAGGCTGTGCCTTTGCCTCTTGCTATAAAAATTGTGGGCAATCCCCCCCCCCCCCGGAACTGGGGATTGAACTCAGGACCTTACACTTGCCAGGCAAGCGCTTATTCTACTGAGCCATCTCCCCAGCTTTTTTTTTTTTTTTTTTTTTTAAGAAAGGACACATTGCCCTGAGTGTCC
The DNA here is from genome assembly GCA_004027165.1 of Ctenomys sociabilis. Taxonomy (NCBI): domain Eukaryota; kingdom Metazoa; phylum Chordata; class Mammalia; order Rodentia; family Ctenomyidae; genus Ctenomys; species Ctenomys sociabilis. The sequence goes on from PVKA01014325.1 coordinate 1,351, forward strand.
CCTCAATCCCTCTCACCTAAACACACGTCTCCCATTGTTCTTGCAGCTTTCTGCAGCAGCCCTGAAAGCCATGAGAGTCTTTAGCTGGGCTGTCCCTGCTGCCTGAGTCAGTTCAAAACCTTTCCCTTTCACGCTTGCTTTGACTTTGGGAAGAGCCAGAAGTCACACAGTGCCAGATCCCATGAACAAGGCGGACGAGGATATGCCATCAGGTTTGTGACAGAAATTGTCACAAACGTGTGACCAATGAGGAGTGATCAAAAAAGATGGTAAGTATTTAAAAAATGTATTACCGTGGAAGGTACCTTCCCACTAATCATCTTCACATACTCAAAATATTCCGCTTTGAACACGAGTACCCCAGAGTTCTTGGCACTGGGTTTTTTACTGTAACACGCTTTATGGCTTTGGTTCACACTCAGCTCACATTACTTCTCCCCCTTCACAGCAAAGTAACCTGACACAGTGGCCGCCACGGCTGTCACTTTCTTCTTCACCTCCCAGCTTCTGTAAGAGGTGTGTAAACGGCTGCCAGTGTGAAAGCCGCAAGACTGGTCAGAGCGTGGTAGGACTCCCTGTTGTGGCCCAGCCCGGCTCTGGCCCTGCGCACGTGCAGGAGTGATGGCCATGCCACCCAGCTCCACAGCCGGAGCTCCCCAGCTGCTCCCTGTGGGATCTGATGTGCTGTCACCAAGCAGTCTTGCTTAGGGGGAGACAGGCAGAAGGATAGCGATGCTTGTCCTGTCCTCCCACCCACAGCTGTATCTGGCGCTCAGATCACTCATCCACCCATCCTTCTATCAATCCCTCAATCCAGTAATCCACCTATCCATCAGTCACCATCAATCATCCACCCACCCATCCATCTACCCTTCAGTTATAGGGTGAAACTACAAGGAAGTAAATCTCTTTTTCATATGGCTATCTTCTTTTGAAATATTTTTATTTCACTTTGTCTAACAGCAATATAGAAACATAATCATAAAAAATAAAATTGTAAATTGTCCATCGATTGTGTAATAGCACTTGGTATTGCTACAGGGTAGGTGTTGGGCGAGGCTGGGCCAGCTGGAGCCTGCCCGGAGCCTCTAGGCTTCTGTGATCGCTGTGGAGCCTGCAAAGACGTTGACCACTACAAGACCACTTGTGGGAGCGTGGCTGCAGCTGTGTATGGACCCTTGGGGATGGCAAACAGGCAACACTACAAACAGTCCTTATTCACACAGTGAGCAGGCCCTGGACACGGGGCCAGCACTGTCGCTGCCCACGCAGAGTGGGGCCTTCACAGATGGAGTGGAGCGACTGAGCTGGCTGTGGGTGCTCACCAGGGAAGGCGGAAACAAACCCACACTGGGCTGTGTGCAGGACACTGTCTCTCCCACCGCTTCTCCAGTCCTCTACCTCCCCTCCTTATCCCCAAATAAAATTCTCAGGATGAACCGAACACAATAGCTGGCATCTAACCTATCCCAACCGTGTGTCTGGGATTTGGTTTCTTCCCAACAAAGAAAGGAGGAAAACTCTGGGTTTACTGAGCCCCAAGTTCTTCTGCTGCCCCCAACTCAAGCATCCCACTTTCCTTCAGTTCTGATCTTCTACTGGAATGGCAAATTTCTAAAAAGAAAACTGACCCAGTAGGCTTTCTTTTCAGAACATGGATGGGCTTCTACATTTCTCTGTGGTATGGTTGGGTTGGTGTCAGCAGAGGGTGACTCTAGGATGCCTGGACAGAGGTCACAGGGAAGGGAAGCTGCTCAGGATTTGGTAGTGCTGTGGCACTCTGCAGGGACCCTTGGGATGAGTCCCTGGAGCTCTATGGTGACGAGCAACCCTGGCTATGTCATTCTGCCTTCTTTGATGGACCCCCACAAGCTTTCTGGCTCTTCAAGATTGCGATGAAGATACCGTGTCCCCTTCTGGCTACTTAGGGCCACTCATTTGTATTGTCCCACTCTCAGCCCCTTAACACCAGCCTGTCCCCATGTGGGTCGTGATGAGGTGGACAGAGACTATGGCAAGGGACAAATGAGAAGTGTGGGGTGCGGTTGGCCTGGTAACACCTTGGGACAGTGATAAGGGAACGTGTGGCCCTGGTCCGGCATCCTGTGCCAGCCAGGACTCTGGGCTGCAGAGATAGGGGAGGCTGGCAGCACCAGGCCCATCTTTGGGGTGCAAGCTCATTGGTGTGTGGCCTTATTCACAGCCACTAAGCAAGCCGCCTCCTAGCCCAGTTCACCTGTCATTCAGGGGCTGCACCAGACGCCTTGAAGGTCTAGGACACTCCTGCCTGGCACAGGCTGGTGTCCGGCCCAGACCTAGCTCTCGCTGCACTGACACCAGGAGCTTGGGGGAGCTGACTCCTGGACTCGCCGCTCGACCTGCTCGGCTGGCTTCCTGTTTGGACTCGGACGAGAATCCAGCAGTTAGCAATGAGTTAGCAACACAGAGCGACGGTCTAAGGAAGCTGTCTGGATCAGGCACAGGCTTAGGGGTGGCTCGTGGGTCCGCTGGGACACAACGAGCCGATGCGGGTGGCACTCTCAGAGATGTGCCCATCCTGAGACTTGGGTCACAGGAATCAGTTCCCAGCCTGCCAGGTGCCACAGAGGGACGTGGGTGGCTGAGACTAGAACGTGTCTGCGCTTGCTGTGTGTGTGTGCGCACCACACGCCCAGGCCGTTCTGGAAAAGGTGACCACGGCCAGGAGATGCCAAGATGAAAGCCTGCGGGGAGCCTGCCCAGCTGCCAGCCCAGGCGCCGCTGTTCTTTATTGGTGTCCTGGGCCCGGTGGGTCCCTATCAAGGTTGCTTCATCACCTACTTAGAGCCAAGACATGGGTGACACAGCACAGGACCGGTATACTAGGCCCTCTCTCTCCCACACCCCTGGGGAGCCTCCTGGGAGGACCTAAGTTCTGGGAGCCCCGTGGAGGTTCCCCAGTTCACAGCACCAATGACTAGGACACGGGAATGCTGGCCACGGAGAGGGAGGAGATGGGTCAGCTGGGACCTGGTTGTGGAGACACTGAGACCCCAGCTGGGGCCCCTGAGGCACCTCCCACCAGGTCCAGGGGCCCCGTTTTTAGCTGCCAGGAGGTAACTTCAGGGCGGTGCAGCTCCCCTCCCCGCCCTGGGCTCTGGCTCCTTAGCAAAGGGAGAACCTCCGGGAGTTGATGTTCATCTTGGTGACGCCGATGAGTTTGAGCGGTGTGGAGAGGCTGAAAGAAGAGGCCAGGGGCGACTCGCAGAAGAGGTCGGACAGCTCGTCCCGCTCCTCAAGCTCGTAGGTGGCGTCATTCAGCATCCGCCTGTGCAGGCGGCAGGTCTGCTCGATCTTCAGCTTGTTGATGTCGCCGCGCAGGCGCATGAGCTGCCTGGCGAGCTGCTGGTCCTGAAGCCTCATCTCTGCCTGCAGGAGAAGAGGAGGCGTCAGGAGGGGGCAGAGAGAGTTGCCACTCCTGGTCCCTGACAAAGCCAGGCCTGGCTGTAGGAGGCCTGGTACCTTGGGCCTACTGGTCTACCTGGAAACCCTCACAGCATGACGAGACAGTGACTCAGACATGGTGACAGATGCGGGTGCTCTTGCCCAGCAGGCTCCATGCCACGCCAGCTACTACCCCAAGCCCTTCCCGAGTACGGTGCCAGACCGTCAGGCTTCAAGGTGCTTCTGGCTCATTCCTATTGTTGAGCAGTTTCTAGCCTGAAGAAGAGGGTAAGGCAGATGGGAATGACAAATTCAGACCCGTGGCTCCTCTGGGTAGGAGGAGGGGGCACGATGGGACAGGATTTAGGGTGTCACCGGCAACAGCCACGTGTAGATCGTAAGCTACAGGGCCAGCACACTACAGTGTATCTTTAAATACCTTAGGATATTTGCCGTGTTTTGCAGTACAGTTTCAAAACAGCCAAACATAAAAATAGGTTGTTGTTTGCTGTTAGGAGCCAGGCACTGCTCTCAGCTTTCAGGGCATCAGCGTGAAATAGTTGCCACTATGACCCCCAGGTCGTGGAGAAGGTGGAGGTGAGAAAACCCTGGCACCCCCACCGCTCAGCAGTGGCAGAGCTGGTGGGGAAACAGAGTCAGACTTCAGGGCCCAAATGGCTGATGCCAAATCTTCCTCGGGTGGAGCAGAAATGTGGAGTCTGGAGCCAGCTGGGGGGCTTGGCAACCTTGTGCAAAGGCCATCAGGCTGTTAGAGCTCCAGGGTTTCCTGATGAGGAGGGGGTGTGAGGGCTCGCATCACACACCGCCCCTTGGGAAACCTCACAGTCTCCCTTAGGACCCATCAGTCCCTGCTGTAGTCATGACAGTGTCAGAGACCAGTGATGGAGATCAGGGAGAGTCTGGGCCTTGACCTGCTGTTCACCCAAAACATGACTTGGGTTTTCTTCTGGACATTAGGGACTTGAAAGCCACTTTTGCTATGAACCCCGACTTCTCACTTGGGTCTTCAGATGCCCAATATGTAACTTAAAGCAGGACAAAGCTTGACCTTCACTTTGCAGTTTTTGTTACCATCCACCTTGGGTCAAATCCCTTCCGAGCTCTGCCTAGGGCCATGCTGAGTGTCTATCTTGGGAAGTGGCCAGACAAGGTTGATTAGCCTGAGTTTGCCTGGTCTAATTTGCCTCTTCAAGACTAATAAGCCCGAGATAAGCAGGGACGCTCAGCTGCATCTGCAACTCCAGCCATTGTCCGAGAGCTTGATGGTGGCTTAGATTGTGAATGTCCCACCGAAGGCCCCTGTGCTCAGGGGAGGACGTTGGAAGGTGACTGAATTCTGGGGTGATAGCCCTGATTTGCTGTTGGAAGAGGGGCCTGGAGCAAGAGGCGGTCCCTGCCCCGGGGACATGAGCTGGAAGGGCGCGTCCCCTCCCCAGCTGCCCTCTTTGCTCTCGCTTCCTGGCCTCCCCAAGGTGAGCATCTTTTCCTCCTAGCTTGTCCTCCCCCTCTGCAGTTCTATGCTCTGCAGCCAGTCAATGACAAACTAAAATTGTCAGCCAAACTAAACCTCTACCTATTTAAATCATGAGCGTTGGGCACCGTCTCTCAGCAACTAAGACTCCTGGACTCTGGGAAATGCAGGGCCCTGAACGACTGGGCCCTGCACGGACAGAGACTCCTTTTTTCATGAACAGAACCACCCCTCTGCCATGCCATCCTATGACACCCGGGCTGACATGACAGTCAATGGGAGCCCAGGCCAGCAGCGAGCCCCAGGAAGCTTCCCTGAACCCCTCCATCGGGGTGCCTCTGTAGCCATAGCAGCTGGGGGCCTTCCTCATCATGCCCGCAGGCTTTCTTCTGCCAGTTTGTACGGTGGTTTTAATTTCCATTTTGACAAAAGCAAGGACTCTCCAGAGCTGGCTGTGCCAGCGGGACACGCAGGTCTGCGCCTCACAAGTCAGGACGTGGGTGTCAGATTCTTTAGCACCAGGCTTCCCACTGGGACTCTGGAGAGCAGGGCTGGAGCCACCATCTCACCAGGCTGAATGTGATTTCCATCAACAACACTTTGTCACCAAGACAGGCTGCCAGCTGCTCCTCCCCAACCTGAGACCTAATTTCTTCTCACCATTGTCTTTCCCTCTACTGGAAGGTGGTGACTGTTTTGTAGTTTTGCGTTCTTATGCTCTGCTATGTGGCCCACCTGGGCTTGCAGCCAAATGGGGGATAAGATTCCAGAGAGACCCTTCCTGTGATTATGAAAAAAAAAAAAAAAAAGGCAAGCCGAGCGTGGTGGCGCAGGCCTGTAATCCCAGCACTCGGGAGGCTGAGGCAGGAGGATTGTTGTGAGTTCGAGACCAGCCTGAGCTACAAAGTGAGCTTAAGGCCAGCCTGAACTGCATAGTGAGAACCTGTCTCAAAAAGACAAAAAAAGAAAAGAAAAAAAGAAAAAAGAAAAAAAAAGGCGAATGTTTTCACTTTCTCCTGCTCAGGTTTGAACATAGACTTTGCCAGGTTTAAAAAAAAAAAAAAAATAGCACTATTACCAGTAAGCATTCCAAAGTTTGTCTTATATTGATATACTTTACACATCTCTTTTCTTCTAATTTCATAAATGAGAGACATTAAGACTAAAAGCCTTGCTTTTGGGTTACCAAGGTAATTAATGGCCCAATGGGGGTCAAAGCCCATCGTCCCACTTGACTAGTTTACTCCTCATTCTGTTGGCATGAAAACTCAAACTGAGTGACAATCAGAAATTCTGTTGATTGAGTGGTGTCCCGAGAAGAGGAGGGCAGCTTTGGGGTGGCTGCACATGCATTTGCTTCCTCTGGAGGCCTAATGGTGGCTGGCCCCAGGCTTGTGAAGGAGCCGGGGGCGCCTGCTCCACCCACGGCCCCGGCCTCTTGGAGCCTGGCTGGTTCTGCCTCTTTGGGGGCACTGTCCTCCAAAGACAGAGCTCTTTGAAAAGCGATGAGCCCTGTGTTTTAGATTTGCAGGTTTGTTTTGTTCTGAACTTGGGACCTTGAGTTTGTCAGGCAGGCACTTACGTCTCTGAGCTATGTCTCCAGCATTCCTATGGTTTAGTTTGTTTTGTTTTTAGTACTGGGGATTGAACTCAGGATCTTGCACTTGCCAGGCAAGCATTTATTCTACTGAGCTATCTCCCTAGCCCACTCTTATGGCTTAGATTTGAAATCTGGCTGCAGGGCTTGGGTCTTTTGCCTGAAAGATCCTTCCGAGGAGAAAATTTCAGGTCTGAGAATCTGTCTAAGAGCAGCTGTGGACCACAGGCATCTCCAGGGAACACCTAGCGAGGAAGAGGGGTTGTTTTACAGGGGCCCAGAGATCCGGCAAAAGGCCAGAGGTCCAGGGATGCTTACAGACCCATCAGTCAGCTGGACACAGGGTGACAGATGGCAAAGACCCAGGTTCCTTGGACCAGCCAGGGGCCAGCTTGGTGGAGTCAACACATATTCTGTTCATGGAACAGAGGATGGGGAAAACCAGTTTTAAAGGTGTTAGGTTCTGGCCCATGCCCTTGCTCCTGCTCCACAAGGAGGGTGTGGAACTGGCAGCTTTGTCCTGCAGGCGGTCCCAGAATGGGCACAAGGACGCACCATGGGTCTGTGTGTTCAGAAGCCCCTGGGTACCCAACAGCCACGCCACTTCACACCTGCACCAGAAGGCCTCCTGCATGCTGTGCACCACTCAGAGTCCTGCCAGGGAGACGGACGCCTCAGACACAAACTGGAGCCTCGAGGAAGAGGTGGCTCCTTGAGGAAACCCAGAGAGGCTAAAAGAGGAGTGCGCTCATGAGGCTGTCATTCACTTGTCTTGCTGCCAGGTGGTTCTGAACCATGCATGGCACGAGCTGACTGTCCCATGCAGTCCCCTGGGGGGCACAGCTGCTTGATAAGACAGTCACTCCTGTACCTCCTGTGGTTCAAGCCAGTGAGAACATGTAAAAAAAAAAATACGTTGCCGTAAAACATAGGTAACAAGACACGCATTGCCTTAGTGAGCTCCAGGGCAAGGTGCCCGCGCGTTGGGGTGCAGTGCCGCTGCCACCCTGCTCTGAAGCCTCTTCATCTTCCCAACTCCCTGGTTTCTCCCCAGCCCTGGGCCACCCCTGTTCCTCTGTCTCTGTGAATCAACTGCTCCAGTGACCTCACAGAGGTGGAATCACGCGGTGTTTGTCCTAGTGCCCGGCTTATTTCATGACGTCCTCCAGGAGCTCGTGGCTCGGAGGAGGCAGTTTAATGAACGGAGTTCCCTTACAGGTGTCTAACAGACACATGTCTGTGCCACAGGGAGCCCCTGGCTCCAGGTGGAGACCTGGCGCAAGCCAAGCTTCTCTCCTCTTCACTGGGTGGCCTTGGGGACTCACTCTCTGAATTTCCTTCTCCTCATCTCCAGGGAGGGGTAAGACATCTGCTCCAAGGCCTGAGAGAAGTCGAGAGTCACCAGAGGCATGCCATCCCCATGGGCCACGGTGGCCAGGGGAGACCAGCTGTCCCTAGCATCTGGGGCCGCTCTCAGGGACTGGTGCGAACGCAGGCCAGGCAGCCTCCCAGGCTGAACTTCTTCACGACAACTCAGATGCTGCTCTGGACCCCGGTGGCAGGCACCATGCTCCCTGATGGCCGCTGGCACACCAACCCCCCAGGGGGTGTCCCGCTGCGGATGAGGAGGGGGCGGACCCTCAGGGCAGTGGCCTCACAGTCTCTCAGTCCTGTAGATCGCGCAGGACCTGGTGGAAGTGGGACAGATGCCACCAGCCGGGCCTCCCTGGTGTGAGGGAAACAAAGGGGGCCCTGACGGCAGCTCCCTGCTGCCACCGACAACAGAGGTTGGCTTCTCTGAGAGAACAGGAGTTTCGTAGGTATGAGGTGAGTCCAGGAAGCCAAGTGATCTCGGGCACCATCAGCACTCTGCAGGGAGGGGAGAGGGGTCTGGGCTTGCTGGGCAGGACAGGGACAAGGCAGGAGACCCAGGAGAGGAGCACCCCAAGTTCTAGGAGGGAGAGGAGGGGCCACATCCTGCCTCTGAGCTGGAGAGGCACAAACCCAGCCTATACAGAAAGAAAAGCCCTGGGAAATAGCAGAACAGAATTCCCATAAGAGGGGCTAGGGAGATGGCTCAGTAGAATAGCACTTGCCTGGAAAGTGCAAGGGCCTGAGTTCAATCCCTGGTTCTGTAAAATAAAAAGAAAGATAGAAGAAAAAAGTCTTCCCGTAAGACTCCAGTTTTGTTTATTTGTTTGTTTTTTGTTTTGTTGGTGGAACTGGAGACTCCAGTTTGACTTTAGGGTATTCATGCAGTCATTGGGGAAGGCTTCTAGAGTTTGTGATTAACTCATGATCCAATGCTGGGACTATGGGTGTGAATGCCACACCCTGGGGGGGTGAGGGGGTAGATAGCCTCTATGTGATATAGGGAAGGGGGACAGTCTTGCTGGCTGCACAGCTGCTGCTCCTCCTTTTCTGTATTTGCTACAGGGTCTCACTATGCAGTTCGAACTTGTAGTGACCCTCCTGTCTCCAGCCTCCCTAGCTCTGGGATCATAGGAGCGCACCACCATGTCGGTCTCAGAGGCTGTCTCAACATGCCTGGGAGCGGGGCTGACACGGCATGTGGTGCCCCTGCGACCCTGGTCCCTGCACTTGCTTAAGCAGGCGCTTAGTCTGCTAAGCTTTCTCCTGGCCCTTGTTCCTCCCTTTTGGCCCTTTGCTATTTTTCACCACATCAACAGCTGCCCTCTGCCGTGTGCCGCTCTGCCTGGGAGCCAACCAAGTACGGACTGAAGCCTCCACAAACTGTGAGCTAAATAAACCTTTCCTTCATTAATCTGGGTGTCAGATATTTTGTCCCAGCAATAAGAGAAAAGTAACTGAGACAGGGTACAAATTCCAAAAGAAGGAGAGCCAGGACTCCAAGGTAGCTATGTGGCCCACATTCTCAGCAGTAGGACAGCAGCCTGAAGGGGAAAGCAGTCTGGGGGCCCTGATGGCTGGACACACACACACACACACACACACACACACACACACGGTCTATTCACATGCTAGGATGGTACTCAGCCTGGAAGACGAGGAAACTGCCAAAGTCTGGAGGGGCTGTGAGGTCATTATGCTAAAGGACAAAAGCCTGTCATGAAAGGACAAACCTTGCATGACCCTACTCACAGGAAGTAGCTACACTGCTCAGGTTCATGGGGGCAAGTGCAGTCAGAAAACAGGGAGGACCAGGACTCCTGGGTGTCTAGCACTCTCCAGGGTCTATCTCCAAAGGAAACAAAATCACTACATCAAGATCTCCGCACGAGGGCCATGTCAGGGTCTGTGTACACAAGGGAGTAGTATACAGCCATAAAAAGGGCACAATCCTGTCATTTGTGGCAAAGTGGATGGAACAAGACAGAGGAGATCATGGCAGGTGAAGTAAGCTAGGTACAGTGGACAAATTCCACCAACTCATTCATGGACACTAAAGGAGTTACCTTGGGGACGCAGCGAGTGCACACTAATCTTCCTCGCTTCTAGAATACACTGGACGGAAGAGCTAGTGCCAATGGTCTATAGCACAGCAGGGGAACCATAAATAATTTGTTTATTTAGGTTTTTGGACCCAAGATCTCACTCTATAGTCTAGGCTGGCCTTGAACTTACTATGTAGTCCCAGATGGCTCAAACTCACGGAGATTCTCCTGCCTCAGCCTCCTGTGTGCTAGGATTACAGGTGGGCACACATGTCTGATTTGGTCTACAATTTATTACTTATTTCATAATAGCTAGAGGACAGAGTTTGAAGGCTCCCAATAAAGAAAATAGCTAGTAATTGAGGGGCTACAGATGCTAATTCTCTTTACTTATCATTGAGCACCATCCACGTATTGAATTATACCACTATGCTCCATGAATATGCACAGCTACATCAGTTTGTTACAACAGCATGCTGGAAGGGACTGTCCCACTGAGGAACATGCCCCGGGGCAGCAGTCCCGGCCTCTGCATAAGATCTTCTAGAAAGAGGCAGTTTTTAGAAGAGGGACAAGTGCAGTACCCTTTGGAGAATAAGAGTCAGAAGCCGCAGGAGTGGAGAGGTCCGGGCATTCACACTCACAGCAGTGAGCAACCAGCTGCTAAGTGTGCGTGTGGTGGCCCGAGGTCCAGTCCCTGCTCCACCCTCGATCTGGAGCAAGTTCCTTAACTCAGCTCTCTCATCTGTCAAATGGGGCCAGTGATGGGGCCAGCAGAGACACTGCGGCACCTCAGGAGCTGGCAGGCACCCCAGGAACTGGCAGGCACCTCTGCCCCTGGCTGCTTGCCTTTGTGTTCCCTTTAGGACTCAGGGCCAGGTAGGGATTTATTAACCCCATTTTACAATGACAGTACTCAGGGTGATTAGGCAAATTTTCTAAAGCCACACAAGCAGCATGTGAGGAAGTGGTAGAACTTGAGTCTAATCGGATTACATGGTTACTTTTGATAATTTTCTACCCGGCCCACAAGCACGTACTGGGCCAGCTGCTTGAGACCCTCCCAGGGTGACTGTGATGTCCCCAGCGATGCCCCTTGCAGCCTGAGCTTCTGCAGGGACTGGGGGATATGTTATGAGCAGATTGCTGGGTGTCCATGGGCAGGGCCCTCGGAAGGAGGACAGGACCCCGCCTGCACACATATCAGCTCGTGGCACTGGACACCTCTGACTGCTGAGTGCCTGCTTGAGTCACGTGGTGGGGACACAGATTATTTTATTTGACAGAAGTAGTAAGCCAGAAACTGCCTCTGGAAGTCGCAAGAAAGGTGGGCTAAGTGTGTCAGATGCATGAGTGGGGGTTCCGAGAGCAATTCCCGACGTGTCCACAGAATAATTCTGAACTTAAGCACTCAGTGTATTTTGTGACTATGCCTCACACAGGTGGCGTGTTCCTCTTTCAGAAATTTCTGAAACTAGAGAAACAGGAAGAATGATAGGACCATTCACAGAGATCACCGAGGTTGGGGCATGTTTCTTTTGTTGGCGACTTTATGGGAAAACTCTCCAGAATGTCCAGGTTGCTGGTGTGCGTGATGGGGAGACGGATGGAGCCCTCCTCCCGAGGGCAGCCTGTGTGATAGGCCCCAAGTGTCACAGAGCAGACAGCTGTGGCAAAGGGCACCTGGGCCGGATCTCTCCTATGAGTCGGTCTCCGCTCAGCCAGGCCCCAGCTGGTGGCTCTGAGCACCGTCCTGTCCTCACCTCGAAGTGGGCCTGGTCCCTGCTAAGCACTGTCATGAGTCACGGGAATGCCTGACCTTCCTGCAAGAGCCCAGTTCAGAATTGGGAGGGTGAAACGCAGGCTGGCTGACAGCTGAAGTGTCTGGGGCACAGGGAGGAAGCCCGGATCCAGATGCGGGGTGCAGGCTCCTCTGGGTATGGCTGCATCCTGGGACCTGGGCTGGACAAGTCACCTCTCCCCCGTCCTTCAAGTCTCTAATTTTTGAACCAACACTCCCTTCCTCAACTGTACAATGGAAACAGCAAGCGCTTCTAAGTCTCCTTAGGGGACACGGTATCCAGGTGCTTTGGGACTGTAATGTAGGAGACATGACCAGGGCCCTTCCTGCCCCACCTGCCACTTGGTTGGGCCACACAGCAGTAATGAACTGTTCTGGCCTCAGCTGAGGCCACAGCAGAGCCATGTGCTCGCCACACAGCAGAGGGTGAGCTGGGAGCAGGCTCAGCCGGCTCGCACCCACCATGCTGTGGCCCACGACTGCTGCTGGGCCAGGCCTCCGGGCCTCCCTCCACAGGGCAGGTGTTGCCCGATTTAAACCTTTTAAACCTGTCTGCTCTCTCTTCCCTTTTCCTAACAACTATAAACACTTTCCTGGGGGCTCTGTCTGCTGGGATCAAACACCTGCATGATACTACAAGAAAAATGTCTTCTGGTGCCTGGGAGTCTCACCACAAAGACAGCCCAGTAGGAAGTCGGGTGTTTTGTTTTGAGCTCTGCCACCACAGGCCAGTGAAAGACTCTCCTCTCTGTCCTCTAGCTCCCACACTGATGGAATGTGTGGAAAGACTAAGGGGCAAGGCAGAGAGAATGGTCCCTGTCCAAAGCCCCGTGGGCTGGGGGCATTTGCAAATGTCCTGGACTCCACGTCCAGCTGGAGGGTAGAGTGGAGGGCTCCGGGCTCCTACCTTTCCTCCCTCTGCTTCCTCAGGCTATTCCACACCCCAGGGCCTGGCTACCAACTGAAACTGCTGACCTCCAGCCACCAGGGTACTATGGCCATCCTGTCAGCAGACCCTGAGTGGTGCTCTAGGAACAACCCAAGTCACCTTGTGCAGTGGTCCCCTCCCCTGTATTCCCAGGGCATCAGCTAGGCAAAGCCACTCCACCTGAGGTCCCCTGCGGTGTCACTTCCCTGCAGGAGGTCAGGAGGAGAGCCCCAGACAGCCCTGTGGCCCTGCTCGCATAGAAATGGTTCACAAGGTGGCAGTGGGAGAGACCCAGCACTGCCTCTCTGGGCACAGTGACAGTCATCTCCCAGTGTGTACAAACCGCTCCAGGGTACCCTGGCTGACACCCCCAGCCCATCGCATCACAGAGCCTGGGTTGGTTTTATGGGCTAAGTGGAGAAAACACCAGTTTCCACAGGATCCTGACGATTTGGTGTTGAGGGCCTGTCTGCATAGAAAACACAATTCTGAGCTTAAATAAATACAGTGTAATAAAGGTTATGCAAACCATTCGCACTGGCTAAAACAAGGTCAGTTTTTTAAAGAGCACTTTTGTGGTTTATAGTGCATGAATCAGGGATCAACTGCAAGAAGCTTGGTTGTGAAAGAGACTTAAAGAATAGCAGAAGCCAGGTGTGGTGGTATGTGACTGTAATCCCAATACTCAGGAAGGCAGAGGCAGGAAGGTCTCAAATTCAAGCCCAACCTAGACAATTTAGGGGCTTAGAAAGACTTTGTCTCACTCACTCACTCAATAAAAACAAGATAAATAAAACAAAGCAGCTGTTATAGATGTAGCTCAGTTCAGATGTTCAAACCCCAGCCCCACAAACACAACAAGAAACCTAGCAGGAAGCGAACCTTCCCCCTCAGCGAAAGGCTTTCAAGTTGCTGCCCGGAGTCCTGATGCAGCTGGGCAGAACTTCGTGGCAGGCCGCCTGCCCTCCTATCTGCTGGCCCACGAGGACCAGTCTCCGAGCATAGGCAGCTCTTGGCCTGTTCCGCTGGGACGCAGTGCGCAGGCCCCCTCTGGCCACGTAGGCCATGACCATCTCACCCAGACCTGGAATCCATGCAAGGGCTCTGGCTCCTCTCTGGGGTCTCATCTTGGTTCCTGAGCCCAGACTGATCCTCCTCTCATTTCCTGTACTCAGAGTGCGCAGCCGCATGGGGTCAGCTTAGAGCCCTGGGAACTCTGAGTCACCGGCCTGACCCAGACCCACGGGACCCAAGTCCTCATTTCCACAAGAGACTCAGGAGATCTACATGCACATAGGAGTTGGGGGCGACTGCTTTCAGCCTGGCCCCGCAGTGCTGCCACTCCCTGCAGCTCTCTAGTCCACAGTTGAAGGCGGAGCCTGAGCCCTGGCCCTGCCATTTACTGATCTTATCATCGGGGTTGCCCAACCCTGAGGAGCCTCGGTTTACTCATCTGTAAGAAGGAAAGTATAAGCGCATGCGCACAGAGCTGTTGTGTGCCCCAGGGGCTGCGACTCCCTCTCAGTCTTGCTTCCTACCCCGCCAGCCCTAGGCACTGTGCCCATGGTCGGTGGACACCTTTGAGAACTCGTACTTCAGGGAAACCGATTCCCTTGGGAGGACACTGTGCTGTGGCCGTCAGGAAGTGCGGCCCAGCAGCTGGGGCTCCAGCACCAACTGCGCTCGTTACTGTCACATCCTCTCTGAGCCAAGGTGCCTGGCAGGTGAGGTCAGTGACCAACACAAGCACATATCTGGCACACAGAAGCACTCGGCTAGGGTTGAACCTCGCCATCATCAGCATCACCGTTATTACCCAGCCCTGATAGCACGGAGAGGAGGCTGGGGGACTGGAAAACGCTGTTAACGGGAAGCACTGCTACTCATGCTGCTACTCCCTGTGCCCGCCTCCGACAGCCTTAGGCAGCCAACTCGGGGCTGACGTGAGTGCCCTGCTGGCCGCTGCCTCCGGGTCCCTCTCCTGCCCCTGGCCCACCTTCCAGCTGCCTGTAGATAAGGGCTCATTTGAATGGGCTGGGGCGTGGCACACGCTTTAGGAGTCTGACAGGCAAGGTCTCCTGGTTGTAACAGGGGAGCACTGCAATGGGGTGGGCCTGGGAAGGCCCTCCGGGTTCGACACACAGAGCACCCTTCTCACCCCTCCTGCTCCAAAGCAGACCCACAGAAGGTGGGCAAGCGACTGCTCCCAGAAGCAATAGTCCAAAATGATCCTATGCTCGAGGAATGGGAATGCTTTTTGTTCTTTTTAATGAAAACAGATCAAAGCAGCTTAGCTTCACAGGGCAGCTGTCAGGGTCTGTGCCGGGGCACAGCATGTCCTTGTCTCCAAGAGCATCCAGGAGCTCTGGGTGGAGAGGCACACACGTTCTGGTCACCAGTGACACACAGTGTGTCCTCTGGAAACGCTCCGGGCATCAAAGATCAAAACCAAAACAAGTTTTCAGTGAAGCAAACACCTGAGTCCCTTCCCACCCCAAACCGAGCTTCAGAAATTACAGGCCTCACTGGGGATTTACTCTTCCGGATTCTGCAAATCCAGCTAATAGGCCTCTGCCTGTCCTGTTGCCTGAGAGTTTCTCCTGGCTCTGTAGGGCAGCCTGCCCCAGACTCCAGGATTCCTGGGAGTGGGCGCAACTATCCTGGGTCTCAGGTAGGGCAGGGCAGGGGCCGAGAGACAGCTTGGGTGGGCTTAGCCTCACGTCTGCTGAAGGCCACCGCATTGCAGAGAGGAGATTCTCCCCCAGAGGAGGCAGAGATGGCAATGCTCTGCACACCCACCCCTTTCCAGGTTGAGGTGCACTGCACAGCGAGAGCTATTCTCACAGGAATCTGCTTTGCCTGTGGGCAGGAAAAGGGTAGAGCTGCTCATCCCAGCTCAAAGCAACACACCCTTTGCCCACAGTCACTCCCCAGGACATGGTGCCTGCCACTGCCACCCCAGCTCTGGAGCAGACTCCTACTCAGCCTCCTCCACAAATCCCTCAGCCCAGGTATGCTCAGCCCCGCAGCCCCTGGCAGCACCTTGAACACCACACCTTGTTAGTTCAGCACTCATCATGACAGGCCCAGGACTTACAGCCAGGGCCTGCAAACACAGCATCTTCCTATAGTCTGTCACCCCATGAGCCCCACCGGGCAGCCCAGAGTCAGTGCCCAGCACCACACAGTGGCCACTCACTTGCTGTGGGGGTGGTCTGGGAACCTGTGAGGGAGGGGACTTTCGAGGAGGAAGGCAGGTTGACCTCAGGGCCACACAGAGCCCAGGGGTCAGATGTCCATTGGCAGGGTGTGGGCCCCTAACATGAGCTCAGGGTCTCAGGGGCAACACGGGCTCTTCCCCATCTGTGGCTAGGCACTGACTGACACGCGGGTCCCAGAGAAGCAGGGAGCTGAGCTCTGCTTGCGTCTGGTAGGATGGTTACAGGGTAAGATGCAGGATGGACATGGAGGAGGAAGGGGCCAAGCCGGGCCTCAGTGAGGCACAGTCACTCACCAGTTCCTTCCTGAGCCAAGTGATGGCCTGGTCGATGCTCTGGAAGCCCTCCAGCTTGCCTGTGCACAGTGGGCCCTCGCCCTGGCTGGCGTCCTCAGGAGGTGGCGGGTGCTCACTGGCCTCTCTCTGGGCCGGCGGGGGCTCTCCAGCTCCACACTCTGCCTGCTCTGTGCTCTCCTCCTCCGCAGCCGGCCTGGGGAAGGGCCACGTCTGATCTTCCAGCCGGGCCTGCCACTCCAGGTAGGACGGTCTGCGGGTTTCCAGCCTCAGTTTCTCAGTCAGGGCCTTCAGGCTGCGGAGGTGGTCATCAGGAGGGGCGGCCGCCCCCACCAGCCCCTCGTCCTCACCCACTTCATCCACTTGGATCTGGGGCACAGACATTCTAGCGCCTGTCACAGCAGCCACACATGGGAGGGCACGGAGGGCAGCAGGTGAGGCTGGGGCCTGGTCTGGCCGGCCTCATCCAGCTTGGGTGGAGCTGGGCTCAGAGTAGGTCCTGGGGGCCTCTCGGACCAGCTGTGAGGCCTGGGGTCTAGGATTAGTCCCGGAATCCTGTGAGTGCCATGTGTGGCAGAGGCAGGAACAGACAAGAAGGCAGGAATCCGTGAAGATAGGGCCTGCCAAGATCCACCTGTCCTGGGGGTGCGCAGAGCGATCTGGGGAGAGCAGGTAGTGCAGGGCCCTGAGGGAAGGACCAGAGCAGCATTAGTTCTTGCCCCCCACAAGCCCTTGGAGGCAGGCATATCCACTCCCCAGGCAGGGAAACGGAGGCTCACAGAGGTCTGTGAAAAGACTAGAAGCGAGACAAGGCATATCCACTCCCCAGGCAGGGAAACGGAGGCTCACAGAGGTCTGTGAAAAGACTAGAAGCGAGACAAGGCATATCCACTCCCCAGGCAGGGAAACGGAGGCTCACAGAGGTCTGTGAAAAGACTAGAAGCAGACAACTGGACCACTTTAACTCAGGGAAGAGATGCTAATGCTAGATGATTATCATTTATAAGACCCACTTCTATATCTAGTGCTTATAGAAAGTATTTGTAATCTTTATTTTACACTGAGGAACTGGAGTCCCGAAAACAATAAATGACTCACCAAGAAGATCTCCCAGCACGTAGCCGAGGACAAGCCCAGGTGGTCCCTGGAGCCAGCTGATCAGGCAGCCTGGCTACCCTGCCTCCACCTAGCTCTGGCTGCTGTTTTCCTCCTCCTTGCTAAGCTTCCTCCTCAGCAACAACACCTGACCTCACCCCTTCGGAGGAGGGACACTCACTGTGGCTGTGGGGGGAAGGAGCTGGGCTGTTAAACCCTGTGACTCACCCTCCCAGGGAGTTGGTTCTCAGGTTCTCCAGGTGCCTGCACTGCACTGCTCCAGGTGCCTCGAGGGCCCTAGCTGGGACATCACCTCCCTGTGCCTAGGAGGGGCACAAGCCAAGAGTCACCTCAGCCCCTCCCACCAAAGAGGGAGCAAAGTACCAAGTCAGAATTAGCTGGGACTCTCCTCTTCTCAGGTACCTGTGTCCCCAGGGATGGAGTGAGTGAGTGGTAGGGAACTGCACCTTGGCTTTCAGAGTGGGATTCAAAACTCTGTGCTGAGAAGCATGGCTGTACCAGAATGGACTGCTACGGAACGGCCTCCAAGACAAGGTTTACATGAAAAAGTGGATGTCGGAGCCTGGCGGGGCCCTCACCCCGTGGAAGAGGACAGCAATATCTGTTCATTTGTATATGCTTAGACATCCCTGGCTGAAGAAGAAACCATCATCACTACGTGTGCTTGGAGAGGTGGGAACTTGGCAGACATGGATCAGGGGACAGAACGAAGAGGAGAAGGTGAATGCAAAGGCAAGCTGGGTTGCCGGGAGGCAGATCTGCAGGGCAGGTCTTCTGGACAACAGGGTGCTGCGCCTCCTGCTGAGCCTGCTCCTGCCTCAGTGGGTGGATTCCAGGGAGAGCAGAGGAGCCCTTGTGGGCCAGCACAGACTTCTGGCAGCAGCAGATTCCAGGCTCCCAGGGCTTCTGATTCCATGGATGCGGACTAGGACCCAGACAGTAGCAGATCCCAGAGAGATCCGTGAACACCCAGGACTGAGAGCTACTGATCTCTAGGCTGGGATTGTGTCCGAGCTCTGAGCTCTGCTGGGCTGGCTGAACCTCAGTGTCTGCATCTGGAAAGTGGGGCGATACTGCTAACCTCTAAGGCTTTTGGGGACTGGCAGGATAGGGCTCACATGTGTGCCTGGATCTCAGCACATCCCATGTGTAGCCTCTGGCCCTAAGCAGCCTCCTTAGAATCTCTCCCGAGGCCCTTCCCAGGTGCCCACTGCTTATCTGCTTAGCTAAGATGCCAGGATCCATTCATGTGTCTGGGGGGCTGAGCCCTAGTGGGATTCCTTTCCAGGGTGGGCTCTCCTCACAGCAGGCAGTCAGCAGCAGGCATAGACAACCAGGGGAAGCCCTGTCCTCCCGCCCTGCAGGGGGCAGTGTTCCACGAGGTGTGTGTGGTCAGGCTGTCCTGGGGTGGGGAAACCCTGTGACTGCAACTTCTCCAGGGTGTGGGGTGGGGAGGTTTTAATTAGCAGTTTCTGCAGCTGCTCCAGAGGGCCTGGGAACAGGAGCCGGTGGGCTGAGTTAGCCAGGGAGCAGCCTTTCATTGGCAGCTTCCTGGTGAGTGCCAAGCTCATTCCAGCCTTAGCTTAGCCCAAGAGGCAGGACAGGGTGGGGGAATGGCAGGACACAGCACCCACTGTGTGACTGTAGTCAGCCACTCTACCCACACGCAGCTGCTTCAGTGTCAGGCTGGGAAGCTGAGGCAGGAGGATTGCAAGTTTGACCCTAGCCTTGGCAAGACCTTATCTCAAAATTAGGAGAAAAGGCTGGGGAGATATCTTAGCAAGAAGACCCCAAGTTTAATCCCTAGCACCACCTCCCACCCAAATCCTAAGAATTTCAGGATGGTGACCACAGCACAACCCAAGCAAGAGTCCCAGTGTCCTTCCATGCTCCAGATCCCATGCTTGGTCCACAGCGAGCCCTAGACCAGCAGAGGAGAACCTGCAGCACAGTGCAGTGTTTATCACTGAAGGCTCTGAGAGGTTAGCATCACTGCCCTAGACAGTGCCGCCCAGATACAACCTGCCAGTGCTGTGCCGTAGCTCCATCCCCCTCGCCCCCATGTCTGCCAGCATCTGCTTGGACCTGACCCGCCAGGGTGCCTGAGCTGCCTGCGCCTACCATCTTTCCCTGGAAGCCAACTCACACAGGCAGGAGCCCCATCTCCTCCCCAGTTTTGGATCTCAAAGGTCTGAAAGATCTCTGGCAGGAGCAGGTCTGCTTTAAAAGGGAGCAGCTGACTCATGAAGCCGGGCTCCAGGCTTGCTTCCTCTCCTCAAAGCTGAGGGTTCTGGGCTCAGGTTTGACTGCTGTCCATCAGGAGGCCGAGGCCAGATTCAGGCCTGGTTCTGGTCCCAGTCTTACTGCCGACAAACTGAGGATCTGGCTCACTCTTCTCCTCTGGGACAGTTTTCTGGTCTGAGCAATGCCTCAGGAGAGGTGGAGTCCTCTTTGGGAAAGCTCTTGGGAGAGTGTGAAGAGCTCACACCTGAGCAGCAGGTTATCGCTGAGAGCTAGGGGTCACAGCTCCAGGTAGGGACTGAGCCCACCGCCTTGTGTGCCTCTTGCAACCCCCAGCACACCTGCATGCTGAGCACCTGGTCACCAGGCACTGTCCCAGGACGCCACCCCAGGGTGCCCTGGTGGCTGGAGAGGCCGGAGGGCTTCCTCCTTGCCCTTCCAGCTAGGTGCAGGAGCTAAGCTGGAATGTCACCCACCCAGGCTGGGGAGGTCCAGGAGGAAGGGCCGCTAGCCACTGCCCACTCTTGGCACTGAAGTGGATGCGTTCTGGGCTGGCAGCGAAGTGCCACCTGGGTGCCAGGGACAAAGGCTGCCACCCTGGGCAGCCTCTCACATAGGCAACACAGCAGGGGGCTTCAGGTCTTGGCCCAGGGAGAGTGAGGCCTTCTCTCCCCCCATGCAGGACAAGTGGGCTTCCATCCAGCTGAGGCGATCCAGGGTGGGGAGCACAGAGCAAGGTGGAAGCCAGCTGAGGTGATCCAGGGTGGGGAGCACAGAGCAAGGTGGAAGCCAAGGCTGGAGACCCGGGAGTGCAGGGAAACAGGATGAGGCCCAGTTAGTAATCCCTCCAGGCCCAGGCAAGCCCCGCTAGGCAGTCCACAAGTGCAGGAGGACGCCTTGGGGGCGCCACCCTTCCCATAGCCATGATGTGCCAGGGCCCAAGACCACGCTGAATGCACACTGCCGTTCAAACACGTCCCCTGGCTTTGCCAGCCATGAGCTCATTGCCGGCTGTGGGAGGAACCAGGTAGGCCCACTCCTTGTCCCAGATGACCTAATGCACTTGGCTGGAAAGCCTTCAAGCCCACGTCCCCATGGGCTGCTGGGAAACTCTCCTCTCTCCCACCTGGGCTCTTATCTGTGCTTTCCTGCCATGGATTCTTCAAGAGCTACTCATTTCTTCTGCATAACACACAGGCTTCCAAGCCCTGCCAACTTCTACCCCTCCGGTTCCGGGCTGGCTCATACCCCATAGACTTTGTTCCTTCGTCCTGGAGCCCCTTCGCTCCCTCCTTTGCCTGGGCTTTTGGGGATCTTCTCGTTGTGGATACTTCTGGATTTGGCAGGGCTAGGTTGTGGGTGCCCAGCAATTACTCAGAGTGACCCTGTGCTAACACACGTGCTTGATTAGCAAGCAGCGGCCCCAGCTTTCAGATGGGGAGACTGAGGCAGCGGCTTGGGTAACTTACCCCAAGTCACTGACTGAGTAAGCTGAATCTGGAAGTTGAGGCCCTGCTGCCTGGCTTAAGGTGCCTAAGGGCTGGGTTTCCTGCCCCTCTGAAACCATCACACTCTTCCCAGGGCCTTTCTTCTTCTTCTTTTTTTTTTTTTAAAGAGGCTTTCTTGTAGGTTTGTCACCCCCCTGCCCCCCCCCCCGCCACCCAGGTCCTTTCTTGATGACCCTCTCTGATCAACTTTGATGTTCTCTAGGGGGGAGGACCAAGCCCTGGTGCCCTGCTGTCAGTATGACAGCAAATGGGCAACTGGGTCAGCCCCCCCTCCACCTAGTGGCGCCCGACCTTGCTTGTGTTTGACAGGAGACCTGCACGACCTCTGGCGATGGTCTCTCACCATCCACACGAAGCCACGCACTTCCACGCCCTGCCCTTGGGCATCCTGAACACGGCTGTGCCAGTCTCCCACTTGGAACATGTCAGGAACAGCTTCTTCTTGCACCAAACGCAGAGACTCTGAACCAGGACCAGACAGGACCTCCTCATACCGGCATCCCCCTCCTCTCCTCTGGAAAGAGCGCCCCCTACTGTAGGGAGCGAGGCCATGCTGTGCGGAAATCCCCTCCTCCTGGGGTGGTCACACCACCTGCCTGGACTATTTGGAGCCCCTGGAACCCAGCGCTGCTCCCAGGCTGCCTGAGGCTTTGGGGCTCTAGCTCTCCCCAGGAAGGGCTGCTGGCACACAAGCCAGGCAGACAGGATGATCTGGGCCTCAATTAGGCCTGGTTGGGAGCCACCCCACCCAGCCTTGATTACACAGCTGCCAAATTCTCCTGGGCTTAAGCTCCTTAGGGCTAGGTTCCCGCACTCATAACTGACTCGTGGAAGCAGGTGTTGAAGTCGGGATGCCAAAGAAACCCGGCTATTTACTGATACTTGGCTTTTGTTTGCCTGTCTGTCTGCCCTCTCTGCCCACCTGCTTTCCTGGCTGTAGCAAGCAACTCCCAAGTTGGGAACAGCAGGC
Source organism: Ctenomys sociabilis (assembly GCA_004027165.1). Taxonomy (NCBI): domain Eukaryota; kingdom Metazoa; phylum Chordata; class Mammalia; order Rodentia; family Ctenomyidae; genus Ctenomys; species Ctenomys sociabilis. The sequence continues at coordinate 23,354 of PVKA01014325.1, forward strand.
CAAGCACCCTTCAGTTTGGTCTCTTGACCAGAGGACCAAGTCCTCTCTCCTGCCCTCTCTGGGCCCTGGTGCCTCATGGGAGCAGTAATCTAGCCTGGCCAATCAGAGGTGCAGGCCCCTCTTGGATTCGGCTTTGTGGCTGCCTGGTGTGGGTGGTGTCGGCCCAACTATCCCCACTAAAGGACTGTGGTAGCCTCCAGCTCTGCCTTCTGGCTGGCCTGCCTTCTCCTTTGGGACTTTCCCTTTTACCAATCTATCAGCCCCTGGCTCCTTTTTGTTACTGGCACTCAGGGGCCCTGATTTTCGAGCAGAGGCAACGCATATCATAAGGGCCAGATGGTGTCGCAAAGCATCATCATGGCACCGAAAGGGCCCTTCCCACTCATCCCTGTGTCCCTGGGGGAGGTGTGCCACCTGCAGCTGTGACCCCCAGTGTGGATGCTAGCTGGCTGTCCTCAAAGCAAGACTGTCCCAAGCCCCTCTCATTCCTAGCTGATCTGTGACCTCATTCACAGCTAATAACAGGCAAATGTCAAACTGTCCTGGGCCTCCTGGCAGGACTGCCACCACGGGATCGCTATCCTCTCATCATGCAGCCCTCTCCACGCAACCATAGTGCCCTGGAACTGGGGCAAAGAACTGAAGGCCTGACAACCTGGCAAGGAGCTCAGAAAAGGAGGTGCATCGCAGAACCCAGGCAGGACCAGGGGCCTCACAGACATGTCCCCCAGCACCAGCTCAGGCAGGCCAACAATATCGACGCTGTCCAGGGTTTTCACACATTGGTGTTTTACCTGCTCTTATTTCACACAGGAAAATACCAGGGCCATGGTGCTGGCTCCCAGGAGTGTGTGCCTGTCCTGGGGCACTGGGGGTTGGCTGGGCAGGGTGCACTTCCCATCAGGCCCCATGAGTCCTGTGCTCCTAGCCCTAAGGCCTGAGCCCAGGGACGTGGGTGCTATCCCCTTCTTTTGGTCCTACACCAGGACTCCTCCAGCCACACCACCAGTTAAGTTCTAAAATACAACTCCGATCCTGCTCTGTGGCTTTCCTGTGTCTGCACAATGCTGTCAAGCTCATGAGACACAGTTGGCGCTGACCCATGCCAGATACCACGAGAACCTTGAGGTCCATAAACTTCACTCCCTCCATGATAGATGAGGAAACTGAGGCACAGAACAGGAAGCTGGCACAGTGGTTCTCATAGTGTACAGGACAGCTTCAGTGTACAGGCAAGGGGTGGAGCCTAGGAGGAGGATTCAGTGAGGCTGGGGGTGGGTAGGGAAGGCCAAGGCACTGCAGACCCCTCCCTGGGCTACCCAGCATCCTCTTCGAGCTGTTGCCCTGGACATAGCAGCTGTGCTCTGCACTATGCTGTCCTTTGACATGGGCCCCATTGCAGGGACTACCTAGACTGTGACGCAGGTCCACATCTGCATGGCAGGAAAGGCTGGGCAGGCCTTCTCGTCCCTTTCAGCTGAGCCAGCTGTCAGGGGTCTGAATGACTGTCATCTTCAACAGCACATCCCAGTCTGAGCTGGCCACTGCCTGTCAGCCTCACCCATGTGGGAAACTTTCCTTCTGTGGCCTCAGGAGTCCTCTGAGACGTTCTGGAATGCAGAAGTGGCTGCACCTGGGTTAGTTCCTCAGGCTCCTCCTTGCCTCAGCCAGGCAGGTCTGGGGGTGGGCAGCCTCTGGGTCAGCTTGACAATGAGGCCCAAAGCTGTCCAGGCTGCCTGATGCTCTGGGCCTCGGTACTGGCAGAGCTCCCATTCATGTGCCAAGACATTGTGTCCCTCGGCTGAGCATGCTGTGTGGGCCACTGAACCACAGCACCTCATAGAGCCATGGCCCGGCTACAGACAGAGCCTCTGACAGGGAGCGGGGTGGCACCTCGCTGCCCTGTCCTGAATCTGTTTGTGTTCTGAGGACCCCTGTCGCTTTGCCTGGCTGGGCACCACAGATCCTCGTGTCACAGGATAGGGGAAGGCAGGCTGGGGCCCCAGGCTTCTCCATCCAGGTTTAATCATCAACCCGATGCTGGCATTGCACTGAAAGCCCTGGGAGGATGACGCTGACCTCCCAGTGGCACCCAGGGTGGCAGGTGGAGACTGTGATGTAGCCACTGGGACACCGCAGACAGAGGGGACCAAGAGGAGAGGACACAGACCTGCACCCTGCAGAGTTGATTCTGAGCTGCCCAGGCCCTTCTCTTCAGCCTCAGGTTACCATGGTGACCGAAACAAGAGGGACACTGGCTGGGCTGGCCTTGTTCCCATCACTCCCTCACTCTGTCACTCCCCTCTAGGCCTGTTGCTATCCCAGCGCATGGTCGAAGCACTGTTGGGAACCCCAGAATGGGGGCCCCCACGGAGATCTGGCTGTGTTGAGGGCATATGAGGGTGTGGAAGGGGAGGGAGTACGGTGGAGCTGTTGTCTCGAGTGTGTGTGTGTGTGTGTGTGTGTGTAACAGAGGAAGGGATGGAGAGAGAGATAAGTGTGTGCTTAGTGTCTTGCAGTTGAGTATGTGAGTGTGTGCAGCAGGTCGCTCCTCGTAGGCCTGTGCTCAGGCTGGGTTGTGGCTGCTAGGTGGGGGCTTAGAGCTGGGGTTGGAGTTAGCATTTGCAGGACAGTCTTCCCTGGCTGGGGCCCTCCTCAAACACACACACACACACACACACACACACACACACACACACCCCGGTTTACACTGCAGTCGGGAGCGCCCCACAGTGGCGCCTGCTGCCGCTCTGGGTGGCCCTGGCCTTTCCATCTCTGGCCATATCTCGTGCTGTCTGATCATTCTCCTTGCAAAGCCCCGTGAGAAGCCACCTCTGCTTCCAAAAGAAGTTTTGGCCTCCCCCACCCCCCGGGCTGGGTTTGGTGCCGTGGCCTCTCCCTCCTTCCCGAGACGGGGCTCAGCCCTCCAGGTCTCAGCTCAAGGGCAGAGCAGGGTACTTACCTGAATTCTCCTGGGGATCTTCACCCCTTGAAGCTCAGTTTGCTGACAGGTGCCGCTCTACTCGAGGTCAAAGCTTCCATTTAAACACCTGGAATTGCAAGAGCGCTTACAGTTTAAAATTACACTGCAGTTTGTGTGTTGTTTTTTTCTCAACACACTATGGCTGAGAAACCAAAAACCAGAGAAATTATGAGACCAGAAGAGGCCACCAACTTCATCAGTGCTGCTACATGGGCTTGGATCAGAATCCTTGAACTTCAAGCTCATCCTTGCTTCTGCTGTCTAGAAAATGAGAAAACTTGCTTCTTTTTGTCCAGACATGACAAGGAAGAATCTCTGCAAATACCTAAATCTCTGCAAATTCAAATGCTAGGTCAGTGCTGAATAATGGATGAGCCCCGCTCCAGCTGCTGAGAGGCGACTGCAAGGAGCACAGGGGTGCAGAAACCTTTTCTTTCATTTTTCCTAGTGAAAGAAGTTAGGGAGAAAATTGCCAAGAAAGACTTGTGTCTTCTTGTTGGATAGTTGGGAGGAGGCTCGGGCTCCTGGAGCCAAACACGCAACTTACAGCCTACCAGAAAGGAGACAGGCGCCTGGGGACACCCAGAGTCCCTGCCATGTCCCCTCCGAGGCCCTTGAGCAGGCAGAGCAAGGTACCTGTGAACCTCAGAATGCAGATCTAGTGTGGGAAGTGGCTGTGGGAAACGCAGAAGAGACAAGGCAGGGGTGTCTACACAGCATGTCACCACCCTGGCCAGCTGACACCCGTGACCACAGGTCCTTTCTGGCCAAAGCCCACAGTGGCAGTGAGATTTGGGCACAGAAAGCAGACAGAGTGGCCTTTGAAGCAATCTACAGAGAGAAAAGCAGAGCACAGCTCCAGCCGTATCTTGGCTACAGAAAAAGGGGTGCTTCCCAGCTGAGCACCCTGCGGCCCACGGTCACCAAAGTGGCATTTGTCTCTGCCCCCAAACAAGGCAGTGACACCTACTCAGATCCTCAGGATGATTGGCTCCAACTTCAAATCAGCAAAATCAACAAACTCCACTCTAATAGTATTTGTACATAAAGTATCATGTATGCACCTTGTACAACAAAAAGCCACTATGAAAACAATATGCGGTGTATAAATTGTTGAATCTGTCTTACTAATTTGATTTAAAACTGTCTCATTGCTACTTGTTCTTCAATAAAAAAAAATCAACAAACTTCAGTTCAAGTGGGATTTGTCCTTCTAACATCTTGTTTTCTGTTTTACCCTGCAAGCTCCCAGCACAAGGTCTTCTTAAGAGGCTCCATGGTGCATGCGTGTTAATGCAAGCTACAGCTCTAGGCACACTGATCTCAGGGCTGGAGGGCTTAGTATTTACCAGCGTGCACTGGGCCCATCCTGGGGAGACAGGGTGCAGGGCAGCCTCAGCCAGCTGGGATGGCAGTGGGGCTGCAGTTGGACGCAGGAGGGCTGTGGTGGACACAATGGGTCTGGAGGGAGTGTGGGTCCTGAGCACCCATGGGCAGGACAGAGCAGGTGGCGTGTGGCTGTATCCCCTTCCCGTGCAAGCTGGCTCCATGACCTTGGTGACCCAGCTCAAGCCCCTGGGCCTCAGGTTCCTCATCTGGAAACAGGATCCCAGTGGGGTCTGCCTCACAGTCCAGGAGCACCGAAGGGAAAGGTGCGTAAGGACTCTCGCTTCTGGTCCTGGGTGGGCTACTGCCATCTGCCCGTCACTGTGCCTGGCTGGGACTGTCCTTGGGGCTATCACGTGGCAGAGCGGCTTCCGAGCCACCACAGTGCCCTGAAGTACGCCTGTGTGCCGCGGTGCATCACCTCCTGCCCTGGCTGCATGGACTGCGGGGCCTGCTCCGCGCTCCTAGAGGCAGGGCCACTGCACCAGGCACCTCAGCACACTCTGTGTTACTGGCCCAGACCCATTGCAGACACGGGCCCTGTGCTGTGTGGTATTAGTGGGTGGGCTACAGCCCAGCTACATTCAAGCCAAGACTCCCACACCCCATCCACAGAAGTCCCTGCTCCGCAGGCAGCCAGGGTAGCTGGCCCTAGTCTTCATCCTCAGAAGCACCAAGTGTTTGGTACTTAGCAAAACAACTTTGAGGAATGTACTGCTGCCCATGCAGACAGGAATTTGACTGTCCAATCAAACTCCAGGGAGGCTTGACTTTGACAAGGGCAAGCAGGAGGATTTCCCATGCCCTCCTGAGAAGGCACTGAAGGCAGCAGGAGACCAGTGAATAGGTCCCCTCCAAGACTTTGGGTCAGGCTGTCTGGATCTGGAAATAAATCAGGTCCTAAAGTGAGTGCTTGTGTGGTGGAATTTTTTCTAAGGGTTGCTTTCATTCATACCTGTGAGTAGGGTTGCTGCTACCTTCCTCTAGGTTTTCAGCAGCTGCAACCAACCAAATATGACAGTGATGACAGAGGCACCAGCTGGGAGCATCTGCCTGCATGGCCACAGGGTATGCAGGAGTGCCCAGGGCTGAGATGCTCGCAGGACCAGGCACCCAGTGTCCCTTCTGACCCGATGGTGGATGGGGCAGCGCCAGACCCTTAGTGGCCTCCTAACCACAGCCCTGCATCTAGGACCCTGTGTGTCTGTTTCCAGCCTGACTCAGAGGCACTGCTGGCTCCGCAGCCTTACAGAAGCCTGGGACGGTGGGCACTGCAGCAGTCATCACCTGGGACTCCGTACACTAGGAAAGTGAGCCTGGATGTGTGCCTCCTCAAAGTCAAGGGACATGCCCTGTGAGGAAGCCACAGGAGCCATCAGGTACCTGGCAAAGAGCAAGAGGAGGCTTAGTTCTGACCCCACAGACATAAGCTGAACTCCACCTGCCAAAGCTGCAGGGGCAGAGGCTACACAGGGTGGGCTGGTGACTGGAGAGTCCTTGTGTGATTGACCAGGCAGGAGGACCCACCACAGGAGTTCCTAGGAGCCACATGGAGGGCCCAGGGCCGGAGCTGCACAGGGCAGAGGACCTTCCTTGTTGCTCAGGAGCAGGAGGAGCTGTCCTGTGGACAGGGCTGAGGGTCTGAGGGTCTGGGTTGCCGGGGAAGAAAGCAGGCAGGTTGGGACAGTGCAGCTTCTGACTGCTGCTGCTGTTCCTCCCACTCCTTGTCTCCCCTTTCTTCTGGAGAGAGAGGTGGAGAGGGGAGGGCTGGACTCCAGAGCACAGAGCACCAGCCTAGCCGGGAAAGTGCCCAGGTTTGCAGTCTTCTAGACTCCGTTCAGCAGCTGGCTGTGTGTGGCATGTGACAGCTGGACCAGGCTCGCTCCTCCCCACAGCCCATTCTGCCTGCTCCTGCACTCCTGCTCTGCTCAGCGGTCCTCGCTGTCCCCAGCCACCCCTGTGAGCCCCAGGTGCTCATACATCAGAGCCACCCTGGTGGCTCCCGAGGGATGTCTATCAGTGGCTCTCCCCACCCCACTGCCAACAGTTGATCGGTCATCTTCCGCCTTGGCGAGCACTGTCTGGCAGAGCACAGTTCCATGGGCCTGGGGTTCCAGGTGGTCCCTGAGCCACGGTTCATTGTCCACCAGCAAGATCTACCCGGAGCAACCAGGCACTGACCACCAGCGGCTCCCTCACTGTCTGGTGTGCATGGGTCTTGAGATTTGTTTATAAGTGTCCCTGCAGGGCAGCTAAGCTAGCAGATAGGGGATCAGGGACTGGTCACTCCGTCACTCGGTGAATCCATGCGTGCAAATTTGAGGTTGAGGATGGGAGTGAGCGCAGAGTCACAGAGTCTCAGGTCAGCAAGAAGGAGCCTTCTGAAGCTGGCCAGGTCTTCCAGCCTGGATGTGACAAGTGTTGCCTGGCTCCACTGTGTCCCTGGAGATGGCAGGGGACCTTCTCAGGTCACAGAATGAGCCTAGCACACAGCTCTCATTTCATGTGGTTATGACTGGTTTCTCTCCCTTCTCCAGACTGGGACCCTTGGATTCCAAATAACTGCGTTCCTTTGAGAGCGTAGCTTGAGGAGTATGGGGAGGCAGACCTGGGAGTCTCTGCTCTTTCACCAGCTGCACCCAAGGGCCTAACTTCTGATTCCCACTGACCACACAGACATACCACTGACCCCTGCAAGGCTGGTCTTGAGGCTAAAGCGACCACGGGTGTGAAGGCTCCTAGCAGTGTGAGACTGATAGAAGCCCTCAGCAAACAAATGCTGGAGAAACAGCTTGAGGCTGATTTGCCAGGCCCTGAAACCACGCTGGCAGGCGCCTCGCCATCCCGTGGATGCAGTCAGGCTACAGGTGCCATCACCTTAGCTTTCCTAGACCAGACCTGCCCTTCCTGAGCAGGTCACCTGTCTGTGGGGCATGGAAGAGAAGTGGCTTTGGAGCAAGGACTCTGCTGGGCACGTGGGGACAGCCCTGTGCGTGGGACCCGTCTTGGCGTCTGGGATTCTCAGGATGACAGTGAGTGCATACAACTTGATTCAGGAGAATCTGCTGCAGGTGAGACGTCAGCCCCTGCCACCAGGGACCACTTACCTCCAGATCACTGATGCAGATGTGAAGGGGTTTGTAAAAGCACCACACCCACCCGACTTGGTTGAAGGAGACGGGATCGGTGGTCTCTCCTCCCACTGACCCTGGTTCCTGTCTATGGGTCTGACCTGTCTTTTCCCTGAGGGCCTTGGGTGTATGGTCCCCTCCCACCCTAGCTTCAGCCCCAAGGACTATCGTGGGGGACCCTGCCCTGAGTCACTTGAGCTGCGATTGCAGTCTTGGGGTCCGGAACTTCGATGAGGCCGAGCTTGAATGAAGCAGACGGACATGGATGTCACAGATGACCTGGGCAGTCTGCCAACCCGTGCTGATCCCAAATGTCCACCCAGAATCTCAACCCTGGACAGGCCAGCTGGGTGCTGATGGAGCGTTGTGCAGCCGCCCGTCCTGGGGAGAGGTGCGAGCCCAGGAGCAGGTGGCCGAGACCCTCCCCAGCCGCCCGCCTCCCCCCAGCCCAGGCGCGAACGCGCGAACTTACCTTGCGCGGGAGGCAACGGCGTAGTCGCGCTGCTCCAGGCGCTGGCGCTGGCGCTGGCGCCTGGTCCCCGCCGCCCGCTCCTTGCTGGCGCTGGCGGCTCCCGCCTCTTGTGGATCCTCGGCACTGTTCCTTTGAAGGGACGTGGTTTTCTCTGCGTTGCGTCAGGGAGGTTGCCTGGCAACGCGGCGCTCTCGCCCGCCTTTGCGCTACGTCGCGGCCTTATTCAAGCTCAGCCGGGGTCCGAGTGCGCGCGGGTCCTAGAGCCCCCCGAGTTCTCCTCCAGGCGCACGGCGGGCCAGCCGCAAGCCCTCCCCGACCCCAGGCGAAACCAAACCCAAGCATCCATTTTTTCATGAAGCCGGATCCTTGCTTTCCCGGAAATAAACCCAGCAAAGCTGTGTGGCTTTGCCATGGTCAGCGCTCAGCCTGCGTGGAGGGTGCAGGACCCCCGTGTCCTAGCCTGAGCCCCACGCTTCACCCACGGCGGCTTGGGCTGTCCCCAAGCCTGAGGCCTGGCAGGGCTCTGGGGGCAAAGGTCCAGCCCTGCTTCCCCGAGGAACGCCAGAGCTGCAGGCACTTAGGGCACACAGGACGCAGGATCCATGCTGGCTGGAGCAAGGGTCTCCTGCCTCCTCCCCAGGCCTGGTGGAAGGTGGCCTCCTCCTCCCAGAACCTACAACGCCCCTTTCCTACTTGCCTGGGGTGGAAGGTCCCCCCTAAGTGAACCTGCAAATCTCTTCCCCTCATGCCCTACCGACATCCTCTGCCCCTCTCTCAGACTGGTGACCCTTGGGAACCCCTTGCCCTCACCACTGTGCTAGAGGTCACTTGAGGAAAGACCCCCCCCACATCGACCTTCAGCTCTGGACACATCCCCGTCCCCACCTGCCACTGTCTTGGCTAGGGTGGACCAGGCTAGGGTTCATGGATATGGACAGCTGCCTTCAGCGCTAAGCTCCCGCAGCTTTGGTCCAGGAGTGTGAACTGAGCTGCTGAACCGAGTCAAGAAAATTGGCTCAGGGATGCTGTGTAGCCAATTTTGGATGTGTTGGAAGAGATGAAGGGGTGCTGCATGGAAAAACAGAAGGGTGGAGCCAACTTCCCAGGGCAGAAAACCTGGGGCCCCACTAGGGTCCTGGCCTGGTTATCATCCAGCAGATCACTCTGGCTGCTTCTCTTTGGGATGCCCTGGGCGCCTGCCCTGCCCTGTTCAGGACCCCTGGGGTGGACATGGGCCCTTCCTTCCTTCTGCCACCTTCATCAGGGCCTACAGACCTCTGGACCTAGTCTCTTGGCAGCCACACTGAGACAAAGAGGAGAAACTGCCCTTTACTTTCAAGGCATTAAAACTGAAGCTCGAAGTGCCCATCTGTCTTTCAGAGTCTTCCTAGATTCCCTTATCTGCCTGCACAATAAATATCAACTAGCCCCTATTAAATAGCCAACAGTGTTTCAGGCTTTTAGGGAACAAATAGAGATAAAGGACTTTGCTTAGGGGAGCTAATATCCTAGTGGGGGAAGTGAGGCTCTGGTAAGCTAGCAATACCATCAGTCACAGAGAGCAAAACTGTAGGCCTGAATGGAAAGCAATGATGTGGGGGTGGGGCTGACCTCATTAGTAAGGTGGTGTCTGAGCCGAGATGGGGGAGGAGCAGGGCAAGGTGCCCCAGAGAGAGCAGGAGAGAGCAGTTGGTGCAAAGGCCCCAGGCAGCAACCGTGAGGTAGGGGTAGGGAAGGCTGTGCAGAGGATGTGAGAAAAAGCAGGGGCCTGGCCATCCCAGGAGGCCTCCCCTTCTCTGCCCCATGCACTTGCAGGGCACAAAATACCCCACAGTCCACTCTCTGGCCCCCATTTATGTGCTGAAGCTGCTGCCAGAAGCTCTGTGTCCCTGTCTCCATCTCACCTCTCCCCATGCTGGCGATTCTGGGGGGGTGGGGGAGACAGAGACAGAGACAGACAGAGAGATTCTTGGAGAGAGAGAGAGAGAGAGAGAGAGAGAGAGAGAGAGAGAGAGAGAGAGAACACAAACTTTGCTGTTTGGCTTTATGATCTAGAGGATGCTGAGGGCTGAGGCTGGGGGAGACACCCTGCCCTGGAGAGCATTTAGGACTCAAAGTCCAGGTCAGAGTCCTCTGGCTTCTGCCATCTGCCCTGGAAATTACTTTGTCGCTGCGGGGGACATGACATGACAATAGTGTGGGTTTCCAGAGAAACCAGAAAGCGTGGCCAGGCTGATTTAGCAGCTGGGGCTCTTCGCTGCCCTTATCTCTCAGAAGAGGTGGATTCACCTCAGCAACAGGCTCTCCTGCCCACAGGGAACCCCCAAGACCCCTTATGTGCCCGTCACTCTGAGCTGCCCACCCAGCAAGGTGTAGAGATCATATACTTTCTTAGTGGGAAGCTAACTAGCTGACATCCTGGGATGTCACCCGACCCCCAAACCCAGGTGAAGAGGAAGAGCAGGCTTCAGCAGGAGTCCTGCGGGTGCAGGTGGCAGAGGAAGCCTTGCTTGGAAGAGCATTGTGTGGCCTGTGTGACCAGGAGGCTGGGCTGAAGAGGTGGAGGGTGCGAGGCAGCCCCAGGGAGGCGGGAGGGGTCCTGCAGCTGCGGGACTGGGAAGATGTCACCACACTCCCGTCTTTGTGAAGGTGGCCAAGGGCAGGACTGGACAGGAGGTCCGGGAAGAGACAATTTGTGCCTGTCTGAGGAGGATCACAGTAGGGTGCCTCATGGAAATGGGGCTCGCAGCCTTTCCCAGAGAACCATGATGCAAAGGAAAAAGCCAGCAGGGACAGCAGACCCTGGAGGGATCAGCAGGGGCGGCAGCCAGGCAGCCTGGGCCAAGCCCTGCGCAGCTGTGAGACTGTGCCCACGGCAGTCACTCAGCAGCTTGGCCACTTCGCAGATGCAGCAGCAGGAATCATCTCATTAGCGCCGGCTGGGTTGCAGAGAGCTGTGCTCTGGGCTCCTCCAGGTTGGTGGCTGTGGTTCTGGGACCTGTCCCTCGCAGTCTTCAACCCCTTCTGCTCCACAAAGAAGGTACCAGAACTGGACTTTGCTGCCCCATGGTCCACGCTGGGGCTTGAGCAGCCTCTTCTGTCTCTGAGGTTTGGATGAACTCAGACTGGGGTCCCTCCCCTCGGTACAGGTGCCTGGGGTGATAGGAGAAGAGGGGACATGGGTGGGAGCCGAGGCCGACTTCCCATGCCCCCATCCGGTTCCTAGAGTCCAAGAGCCCAGAGCCCGACCTTGAGGTTGTAATAAAGGTATATTTGTCCAGGCAGGAGGGAAGAATAAACATGTTTTCACAGTTTATTAGCTTTATTTATAATGTTCAAACATTTAGACACATGGCACGTGAGCTGGCTCTTATGCATTTGCTCTCAAATGTCAGGGGTGGGCGTGACAACGGCCCATCTTGTGGTTTGTTTAAGGAGCAAACGACAACTTGCTGCACACAAATGCTTTCTCATGGCCTCTTGCACATGCACTTTTTTCCTGGAAGTGCCTGCAGGAAGGGTTATGGGGTAAGTGCTCTGAGCCCGACACCAGCTCACGCCTGTGGTAGCGGAAGGATGGCTCTCCGGCAGGCACCAGCGTGAGTGAACGCAAGAGCACTGCTGTTCATAACTGTATATGTGAAGGCAGGAGTGAGCTGGCAGGCGGGTGACCAGCGTCAGCTTCCCCAGAGCAGCCCAGAACCATGGAAGGATCCCCCAGAGGGCACCGTGGGATCCAGCTTCTCCACCTCAGGAGCGCTGCGCCTGTGACAGTGGTCGCTGCTGTGGGGAGAGGCCTTAAGGGGATGACTACTTACCACAGGCCAAGCCCTGAGCCCAGGCCCTTGAGGCAGGTCAGGAGAAGCTGTCACAGAGCTAGAAGAAATGGGACCTAATCATTGTACACACAAGAAGACCTAGTTGTGGAGTAAAGGCCAGGGGTGTTTCCCAGGCAACACACAGAGGGCAGGAAGAGTGTGGGGAGACAGCTATGGATTGATCGTCCCACTTTTTCCCCCCTCTTAACTGTTCTAACATCAGCTCAGGCTTCCTGACACCAGGGGAGGGGCACAGCCCCTTCTGCCCATCCTGACCCCCTTCCTCACATTGCTCTTGCTATCTGCTGCTTGGGGCAGATCTGTCAGCCTTTTGATCATCTGAGTCCTCATCTTTGATCATCTACGTCCTGGTCAGGGGTAACAATGTCTCCCTTCAGGGGTCGCGGCGAGGGTTAGAATCAATGCCTAGTGAATGCTGGCGTTCCCTGTAAGCCACCAGGACACTGAAGATGCATGGAGACCCTGACTCCATTGACCCAGTAACCAAGTCTGCTCCTGGTAGTGACTTTTTGTGTGAGGTGGGAGAGTTGAAAGGGGGTGCTAGGGATGAGGCTCAGTCCTGGGTTTGATCCTGGTAGGGCGCACACACACACACACACACACACACACACACACACAGGAAACCTCAGTATTATTGTCCATCCCTCTGGTTGCCACTGAGCTCCCTCATGGAATTCTTCATAAGGATGCCTGCCTCAATCATTTTTCTCCTTGCTGAGATGCTATACTCAACACTCTTCCTAAAGAGAGGAAAGCTTGATTTTAATTCGTGGTTGCTGGTGCCAAGGCAAAGTGGCACAGCGGAGAGGCACAGCAGAGGGAAACTGCTCGTGTTATGGCAGCCAGGAAGCAGAGAAAACAGGAGCAAACTTGGGAGGAAGACGCCACGTCAGCTCTAGGGTCCCCGCAACCCGTAACCTTCCCAAAGCCCATCTAGGCGAGTATGAGGCCCCTGGGGGACAGTCTCCGAAGAACGTCTGCAACAGTCCACTCCTGCTCCCCAGAAGACTCTACTGGCCCTTCATGCAAATTACATTTAGTCCACCTCTGTCTTAGTTACCTCTCTCTTGCTGCTGAGACAAAATACCCAATATACAAAACTAAAGAGAAAGGTTTATTTTGCTCTCAGTTTTTTGGGGGGTTCGGGGAGTCAGCCTAGAATCAGCTGGCTCCAAAATAGGGTGCCATGGTACAGGGACAACACTTTAAGGTGGCCGAAGACACCCACAGCAGCAAGAGGCGAAAGGGGCGAACAAGTCTCTTTTCTTTCCTTGTGTTATATGCGGGCTACGCCCCCTTGGGTGGGTAGAACCCACATCATCTCCGCCTTCCTCTGGCATAGGATGTGAGGATGTTCACAAAGAGAGGACTCTGACGCCCAGCTGAGTTGCTTATTTAAATTTCTAAACTTCTCAAATTGACACAATGTATCAACCATAACACTTTCTAAGAATCACCAAAGTCAAGCACTGCTGAAAAGTCCAAGTCTAAGGTTTCTCCTGAGATCTCAGGCAAACTCCTAGCTGTGAGCCCTGTGAAAATTAAAAAAATAAATAAAAATAAATTTAAAAAAAGAAAAAGAAAATGAAAAACATTTTATGGCCAGCCAGATAGCTCAGCAGACTAAAGCACCTGCTGTGGCCGAGTGCCGCGGCCAGAGCAGAGCCACCAGCTTGACGCCCGGCATGCTGTGCTGACCCCGAGACAGCCACGATTCGAACTGAGTGTGGGGGCCCCAGCACAGGAGAATCACTATGGGTCTGATCTATGCAGTGAGACCCTGTGGACCTTGTGGACCCTGTCCTAAATTCATTTTTAAAAATTCTCATCCCAAAAGGGAGAAACAAATGGGAGCCTGGGAGATAACTCAGTAGAATAAGTGCCTGTCTGGCAGGTGCAGGGTCCTGAATTCAATCCCTGGTTCCACAAAACAAACAAACAAACAAATCAAGCAACAACAACAAAACAAATAGGATAAAAGTAAGACCAAAACTCAGCAGAATAAACATTAAATTCTATAGCTCCCTGTTCAGTGCTAGGGGTAAAATGTGAGCTCCAAGTGGTTTAGGCAGTCTTGCCCCTATGTTATCGGTTGGAGCCCTCAGCATTCCTCTCTTGGGGTGGTTTTGCTTTCTTCCTGCAGCCTTCCTCAGCAGATGCTCCATGCTTCTGGCATCTCCAACTTTCTGGGGTCTCCACCGCACCTCTGGCTTCACATTATACCCTATCTGGGCTTTACTTCTTGGCTTCTGAAATCTGGGTGAAAGCCTCTCTGGTCCCACAACTCTTGCTACAACCTGTATGGTGGGGACCTTGAAATATCCTCCACAAGATTAATTAGTCCAGCACGCTTAACTTTAAACTCCAGCAAACTTTCAGGATATGGGCAGGACACAGGTAAATTTTCTTCTAAAGAACAATGCACATGGCCTTCAGTCCACCTGCCAGTGGTGTCATAACTCCCAACTGTAACTCCTGAGCCTGGTGTTCCTGTCTGCATCTCTGAGAGCATTCTGGTCCTCTGAACCCTGACTAGGATCTCACGTCGAGTTCAGCTCACCCGCCTCTATCCAGCATCTCCAAGCCCTTCCTTAAACTACTTACAGAGGCTTCCAAATTACATGATCAGGTATGGTCTTGGTGGGCCAGGGAGATGGCTCAGTGGAATAAGCGCGTCCCTGGCAAGCGCAAGGGCCTGAGTTCAATCCCTGGTTCTGTTAAAAAAAAAAAAAAAACAACAATAACAACAAGGTATAGTCTTGGTAAGGACCCCACCTTTCTGGCACCAAAATCTTATCACTTTTTCATCACTGAGACATGATACAAACATCCAAAATGTAAAGGAGAAAAGATTTTTTTTGGCTCATGATTACTGGCTCCAAAAAGGAATGTCATGACTGAAGGGCACTGAGGAGGAACGGGGCCACGCCATGGTGGCCCGGAAGCAAGAACAGCAGAGGAACCTGGGAGGGAGGATAACCCTTTCAGGCCCCACCTCCTGCGACGCGCCTCCTCCGGCCAGACCCCATCTTCTCAGAGCAAGTCAGCTTGCAAAAGCCCCACCTATGAGCCCGTGAGACTTCTCGGGGGAGATGCTTGATCTAAACCGTAACAATGTCCAAGTGCTCCGACATCACTTATCAGACTGTCTTCCTTTAGCTGTTGCTTTAAAATGCCAATATTCTAATATCATTGATTTTAGTACACGAGGCATGCATGGGCCATCCTATTCGATTCTATTGATCTGACCAGTGGTGTCATAGTTCCCAACTGTAACTTCCTCAGTCAATCAATACCATGCTTAAGTTTCTAAACTTCATAATGTATCAACATCCATAAATTTTTCTAACCCTTGTAGCAACTCTATGGGAGTATTATTCTTTTTTATACATGAAGGAATTAAAGCCCAGAGGATCAAAATGACTTGCCCACAGCCTGACTCGCCAACTGCGCAAGGCCAGAAGTGTCCACACGAGGGTCAGGGGGTGCTCAGTTTCTTTGGGGCTATGCCTTGTGCTACAGGAAATAACTAAACAGCCTGCTCCTTCAGCTGTGTCACACATACCAGGGAGACTGGGTCCTAGCTTATATGGTGGCCCCTCACCCCACTCCAAGGAGACCCACTCGCTGGTGCTGGGTCAAGTTCCCTGTGATCTCAACCTCACGAGAACCAGGCTACTTTGATTGGCTGGGTTGCTTTTCTCTTTTGGAGACTGTGGCTCTGAGCCCTGGGATGTACTTTCCACTCTGGGTTCTAGAAACCTGCAGCCAGGTGGAGACCCCTGTCCCAGGTGCAGAAGCTGCCCAGGGGCTCTGGCCTTGCTGTCTTTCTCCTTACTCTGTGCTGTACTGCACTGACCTCCCTTTCTCCCCATTCCTCCATCTCATCCGCTTTAAATGGGTTTTATTTTGATGTGCTGTAGATGCAGTCTCTTTGGGAGCAAGGCCACCTGTGAAAAGGAATGGGAAGCATCTTGTATAGTTAGAGGAGCTACCTAGAGTCCAGTTGCTGCAAGCTAAAAGATACCAAGGTCTTCTCCGGCCTCCAGGCCTCCCTGCCCTCACCAGAGCCTCCTCTTTCTCATTCTCAGAAAGAACTTTCCTGATCCAACTCCTGCAGCCCTGGGCCTCAGTAGCCCTGCCCTGCCCAGCCTGTTACTTCTTGCTGTGGGCTTGGGCTGTGTCCCATAGAGTGGCCCCAGCTCAATGACAGCTTCTACTGCAGCCCTAGGAGATCTCAGGAGCCTCCCAGGCACTCAGCAACTCCAAGGCACTGCAACAATTTCCACCGGCCTGGTGTTGATTCACCAGGGTGGGATCCACCCTGCCTCGATGGCCCCTGGCCCGTCTCGAGAGTGCGGCAGTGGAGCTGTAGACATTGTTGACCTTTCTTTAAATTACTGAGAAAGTTTGGTTTGTGGCCACTCAGCCTTCAGGATTTGAGATCCCAGGCACATCTGCTCTCTTGTCAGACTGGTCATTAGTGGGACTGTGGAATGGAGGCCTGGGAAGCATTTTCTAGTAGGCAAATGTTGGAGAGAAAAGAGGACTGGATTGTAGACTAGGAGGCCTGGGATTTGATCCAGTGTCTCTGCTCACTGGCTTATGGCTTTGAGCAAATTCTTTCTTTTCCTAACCCTGCAAAATGGTGGCCATCAGACTGAGATCTGAGCAGCGTCTCAGTCACTCACTGATTATGATCTAGCAGTTCACAAGGACCAGCTGTGTGCTCGGAGCACAGTTGCAGACAGGAGGGAGAAGAGCTCTCCTCATGGGTCTTGACTGCATTCTAGAGAGCAAAGACAGGCAAACAATCGAGCCAGTGTATGAGGCCCCTTTGGTATTGATGAGAATCAAGAAAAGAACAGGGTCATGCAAGGAAGAGGAGAGGGGAGCAGGCAGTGGAAAGTGGACAGCCATTGGCCAGCCCACTGACACCCTGCTCTGAGGGACAGCAGTGGAAGTGGACAGAACTGGGCAGAGTCACATGCCACTGGATACACTGCCCAGGAGGAGGTGTCAAGAGCATTCACCCCTGCTTGCGCTGCGCTCTCCCAGGCAGGCAGGTCTCCTGAGCTGAGCAAGGCTGGTGGAACTGGGCATCCAGAGCAGAAGATTCCAGGGAGCTGTCTGGGAGGGTGTGAGCCCTGAGCACAGCAGACTGCTGACTGCTGAGCTCATGTCAAAGTCTGCCAGCAGAGCACAATGAGGGCAGCATTCTGAGCTGCTGGGACACTCAGCTTGGCGGCCACTGGCAGCTGGAAGTCAGCAGTTTGTCAGCCCCTGCTGGGAAGTGGACTTGGCAGGGCTCTGCAACACAGCCACAGCCACACACAGGCACTTACAGCCACCTGTGGCATGTGCGTGCGTGTGTGTGTGTGCATGTGTGTGCGTGTGTGTGTGCACACAGGAGGTGCAATCACAGGGCTCTGGGCTCTCAAATGTGCACTTAGGCAGCTTGAGCACAGGCACTGGCTTTCCAGCTTCGTGCCAGGCTTTTGAACCAATTCTTGCATTCTTCTCAAGCCACAGCCCAGCAGGAGGTGAAGGTGGCCACCTCTGCTTTGCAAAAAAGAAAATAACAATTCAGGGGATTTCAGTTCCCCCACCAAGCTCCCATGCGGCAAGTGGTAGAACCACCATGAAGGGTTTCTGTCTGACCATCCCACTGTACTTTCTACCAGGGTGGAGGCCAGGAGCTTGGGCCCAGGAAAGAGCCTCTGTAAGCCAGCTGACCCTGAGGCTCCCGGAGGGGAGGGGAAGGGTTCCTGGGATGTCTGATTTCAGTCCTGAGGCCATGGCTGCAGCGGAAGTAGGGATGAGGCAAGGGGAGGCCAGATCCTATGGAGTCACCCTGTGTCATCCCTTGCCTGCTTCTGGCCTCGATTTTCAGCTACAGAAGGAGGTGGGAGGGGTAACCCGCATGGGTCCCCCTTCTGCCCCTCTCCGACAGAAGCCTCTCTTTCCAATAAAAAAATCCAGAGCATCACATGACCACATGTAGCATCCATCGTCCCACTTGTGATGGAAGGATGATACAAACAGGTTTGCCTTCCCTAGGCCCAACTGCAGCAAAGCCAGAGCACCATGCCGGAAGAAATGATGAGCAGAAGTTGGCTGTGCACCATGGGGCAGAGCAGAGGCTCCAGTCAAGGGAGAACCACGGCCAGGTCCTCTCACTGTGGCCACCAGGGATTACGGCCCAGAGGATGCTCAAGACAAAGCAAGAATTTGTATTTAAACAGGAATGCCCTGGCTTTTATTTATTGTCATCAAATCCTACAGCAAAAGTAAGTAGGCTACTGAGCAAGAAGACAAAATGTGTCTCAGGCCCACCGTCCCCCTGGACTGAACCCCCTGGACAGCTCTCTGCTGATAGCAGGGTGGGGCAGGGTAGGATGATCTGTGGGTGCCATGGGCCACTCTGCCAGAGCTACAATTAGGGTGTGTGCAACTCCCATCATAGGAGTTGGCATAGCCTCTGGCTGCGGCGAACCAAGACAGCTGTGCCAGCGAAGACTTGCTGAGCATTCAGGGTTACCCTCCATGGGGACCTGGGGTGTCCTCACTGTCACACCTTCCATGTGTCCAAGTAGCATAGCCATAGTGATATAGGTCCACGTGATTCTCATAGATCAGGAACTGTTCTCAAAGCTCTGTGTTGACTGTTCACTGAATCTTCACAAAACCCTAGCAAGTAATCATCCTTGTTTTTCCACTCCAAGGCAAAGGAACACACCCCAGCCAGCTTCTCTAAGCTGCTCTAACCGTAAGGTACACCAGGTCACTTAGGGGCTCACAGGTAAGGCATTACATTAATAGGCACACTGTGTCTTTAACTTAAAAGAAAAGGTAGCAAAACTTTTCCAGACTTCTGAGAGCCAGCCACTTTCAGGCCAACATATGTCAGAGGAACCCTAAGAGGTGGGCCTTGTTATCCTCATTTTAGAGGTGAGGAAACTGAGTCCCCAGCTGTGGGATGATGCCGCTGGACTCTCAGCTGCCAAGTTCATACAGTTGGGGTGCCCACTTCATACTAACTGTGGAAAGGGTCCCGTGGGACCCGTGGGAGGCAGCAGCTTCTCAGCCTCAACAAAGGCCCGTCCGGAAACTCCAGGCCAGGATTTTCTTTTGCTCTGTGGGGCTTGACGCCTGGATGCTAGTGAAAAAGCAACCTAACATTTAAAAACTGAAAACCAAGGTGGAATGATGTCAGGAAGACCGCAGGCTGAGAGCTCCCACTCCTTGTTTACCCACAAAAACGGCAATTTAACAACTACAATGGATGAAAATAGCTCTGGGAGTGCTCCAAAGAATGACCAGGAAGTTGCAAACCCCAGGGGAGCGCAGTGACTGGGGACGGTGGTGAAGCAGAGAGTAAGAAGCGCTCTGCCTGCGTCACCCCGACCTCAGACCGGCTTAATTCAATGCCAAGAAGTTTTTCCTTGGCCTTGTCTTCCTTCCTTGGGGGAAAAGGCAAGCAGCAGGAATCCAGCAGCTTTCTCCCCCAGGAGCCCCCCTTACCCCCCCCCCCAGTCTCGCTGTTGTCATGGTGACCCATAGCCCTGACAATGAGATGAGGCGGTCTTCACCCCAGCTGGTGGAGCTGCCAGGTGCAGCTGCGTGGTACATCCACTCTGGTCCTCCACAACCAGAACTGCAACTGCAGCCCCTGGGCCCAGAGCTGCCTCTGTGCCTGCCTGGGGCTGGACTTGCCCCCCCCTTGGTGCCATCCTTCCAGACCCTAGTGCCGCTGCCCACACACTCTTACCCCGTGGTCCAGTGGCCCACTCATCATCAGTGCCCTCTACCAAAGCTTGTGTTCTTGTACAGGCCTTGGCACAAGTGTCCGCTCACATCCCTGGGAACCCCGTGCCCACCCTGCCCCTGAGCCCCCTTCTAGGCAGAAATCCTTTCCCTCCAGTACCGTTCTGTAAAGTTAGGAGAAGCAACTGCTGCTTCCTGCAGACACCAGCGCAAGGCGCCGAAGGAGCACAGAGCAATCGCACAGTGCACTTCTAATACAGTGATGGAGAACTACAAATTTCCTGACAAGAAATTCAAAATAACTGCTTTCAAGAAATTCAGCGAGCTACAGGAGGACACAAAGGGACAACTCAACTCTCTCTGCAAAATAACACTTGAACTAAATTAGGAACTCAATGAGATATGAGCATAATACAAAAAAGGAATCAAACAGGAATTCTACAGTTGAAGAATATGATGAATAGAGTGAAAAAAATTAATATAAATCATGCACAGCATACTCAATCAGGCAGAAGAATGAATCATCGAACTCTTACAACAAATAATTTGTAATTGCATAGTTAGAGGAGGGGAAAATAAAAGAGACCACATAACCCAGGATTTAGAGGACAACAGCGAGTGAAGTGACGGGCACATAATCAAAGCCTCAGAAGAGAGAGGATAGGAGAAATGGGAAGAAAGGTTACCTAAAGAAATAGTGACTGAAAACCTCCTAAAACTTGGGAGGGAAATAGGTATTCAAATTCAGATAAAATAAGACATGAAGACAAACTAGAACTCCAAAAAGGATCAACACAGGGAAGACAGCATAAAGGCATATTATAATCAAATTGTCAGAAATCGAGAACAAAGAATTTTGAGAGCAGCAAGAGAAACGCAACTCATCACGCACGTATAAGGGAAGGTCTAGAAGCCTATTTCCGGGCAGAAAAATCACGGGTAGGGAGTGGGAAAGTATAGCCAGAGTCGTGCAGGCAGTCTGAGGCTGTAGTCTACCAACTAAGAGTACTATACGCTTTTAATTTAAGGATACACAGACTGAGGGGGAAGGAAAGGAAAGAGATATTCCACACAAATCGCAACTAAAAAACAAAATGAGGCTGGTTATATAAGCATCAGACAAAGTAAACTTTGAGTAATGGACTGTCTCTAGAAATAAAGAAGGTGATTATACAATCATTAAAGGGTCAACTGAGTGGGAAGGTAGAACAAG
The DNA here is from genome assembly GCA_004027165.1 of Ctenomys sociabilis. NCBI lineage: Eukaryota > Metazoa > Chordata > Mammalia > Rodentia > Ctenomyidae > Ctenomys > Ctenomys sociabilis. Next base: position 44,145 of record PVKA01014325.1, read on the forward strand.
TATAAATACACAGGCATAAAGCAAACAAGATGTGTCTGAAGAGAGAAGCTGACGACAAGCAGAACTGGAAGCTTTGGTCTCTGCTGTGGTGTGGGTCTAGATGTCCCCCAAAGCCCGCTGCAGTCACGGGCCTGGCTTCTAGAGTTTTCGATTGATCCATGGTCCAGTGCTGGAACGTGGGTGCGAGTGCTGCACTGCCCTGGGGTGGAGGCCTGTGGACAGCACACGGAACGATAAGAGGCTCGCTGTTCTGCTGTTCTGCTGTTTTCAGCAGCATGGATGGCTGCCTCTGCTTGGAGCCAGCCAAGTACGGGCTGAAATCTCTACCAACTTTGAACTCAATAAACCTTTCCTGCCTCAATTCTGGGCAACAGGTATTTTGTCTCAGCAACAAAAGAAAAGTAACCACGTTGATTTCCCACTTTCAATAACGGACAGAGAATCCAAGCAGAAAAACATTAAGTAATTTGCTGGCTTGAGCAACACTGCCGCTGACATGGGTCTTTGCACAGACCTAGAGAACTTTATAACCCAGGCAGAAGAAGGTCCACACTTGCAAGTGCACCTGGGAAGGTCTCCGGAGAAGGTCACTTGTTAAGTCACAGAATAAAATCACAAATTTTGAAAGATAAAAATTATGGCAAGCACCTTTTATGACCGCAGTGGAATAAAAGGAGTAATCAGTAATAGTAAGCAACTGGGAAAATTCGCACATAATGGAAACTGCATAGCAGGCCTTAGGTTGTGTTGCTCGGAGAAATCGGAAGCTATTTTCGTTATTGACCTGCTACCCATTTTTCTGTATGGAAACTTGTGAATATTTACTTCATCATTCTGAGATTTTGTGGTATGGGCCCTTGGTATGTGTGCCTTTTTATTATTATACTGAGTGCTCAGTGGACCTTTTCAATCTGGAGCAGGTCTTTCAAACTTAAAATAACTTCTTTAAGTGTTTCATAATCTATTCCTTTCTGTTTTCTTTCTTTTTTTTATAAATTTTTCTTCTGTTTCTTTTTTCTCTGTCATTTTATTTCTTTGAGTTTTCTTCAGTTTTTTTTTTAATTCATTTATTTATTACAGTGTCTCGCTACACATCACGGATTTTTTTTTTGAGGGGGAGAGAGGTCAGCTCAGCCCGCCCTGGGGGGAGGGGCTGGCATGGCATGTGGTGCTGGGGATCGAACCCCGGCCCCTGAGAGGCGCTTTAGGCCGCTGGACTATCTTGCCAGCCCTCTCTTCAGTTTTTAACTTATAAATTTTTCATTTTTTATGTTAATCCCTAAGGCTTTATCAAAATGTCTCTGACTCTTTCTTAAGCATCCTCCTTTTCTTGCTTTGTGGTTGAGTTATATGTTAGCTCTTTAATACCAATTGGTCTCTTTTTGAAGTTATCCTTTCCTAAAATCATCCTGCCTGTGCTCTGCGTTCACCAAGATTTCCCCTTCCTATTGTTTTTTTTTTTTTTTTTTTTTTTTGGTACTGGAGATTGAACTCAGGACCTTTTGCTTGCCAGACAAGCACTTATTCTACTGAGCTATCGCCCCGGCCCTTCCTATTTGTTTTATCTTTCTCTTTTTAAAATATTATTTTCCCCAGGGGCTGGAGAGATGGTTCAGTAAAATAAGCGCTTCCCTGGCAAGCATGAGTGCCTGAATTCAATATATATATATATATATATATTTTTTTTTTTCCACCCAGTACCTACTTCTATCCTTATTCTTGTCCATTTCTCATATTTCGGAGTGTTTCACCAAAGCAGAAGCTGCTGAGGAGCTGGTTTCCACTTGGGGGGCTGTCAGCTGCTCTCGCAGTGCTATGGCTAGGGAAGCAGCCAGATGGGGTGCTACCCCACCGGGACTCTGTGCTAGTCAGACTGCCCCAAAGAATCTTCTTTCTCTCTATCCCTTCCCCTCCCCTCCCTCTCTCCCTCTCTCCCTCCTTCCTCCTCCCCCTCCCACTCTTTCAAATCTCCCTCTCACTCCCCCTCTCTTCCTGGTATATTACCTCTGCACTTGGTTTTGGCATTGTCTGCGATGTTCAGGCACGGTTCTCTTCATGCTTTATCTTACACTGGGTTCATTTCGTTCCCTGGATTTCTTAGTTAATGTTATTCATTCCTACTGAGAAATTTTCACCTATGTTTTTCTTCCAATAATTTTCTGTGCCTTTCCCCCCTTCTTTCCTCCCTCCTCTTCTTCCCCCATTACATCCATGTTTGGACAGTTTACGTTGTCTGGAAAGCCTCTAAAACTATGTCATTTCCTGAGATCTTTTTGCTTTCTGTGTTTGGGACCTCATGACTTTTATTGCTCTATCTTCAGATTCACAGCTTCTGTCTTCTGCCACCCGAGGCCGCGTCATGACTTCGGTTTCCATTTGCATAGTTTTTAGCTCAAGAAATTCCATTTTGTAATCATTTCCATTTCTTTACTGACATTCCTTATTTGTTGACTCCTGCTAATATCATTTTATTGAAATCCTTGAACGTCTCGAACACAGCTCCAACGGCCGCCTGGCGGCCTCCTCGCACCTGTGGGCTGTCTGGCATGGCTCACCTTGGCACGCGTTGCCGCTTTATTTGTCATGCCTCGTAATTTTTGGTTGCTAGCTAGACGTTGCCGTGACTCCGATTTCTGTTTTATTTTCCTGAAGGCCGTTTGTTTTAGTAAATTAATTTAGCTTTCTCTCACAGATTGAGTCTTTTCCTAGCGCGCAGCCACCGACATCACAGACGGGGCCGCTCAGACGCGGCAGCAGCCGCTTCTCAATTTCTTTTCTGCCCTTGGTTATTTTCCAGAGCCTAAACATGAGATTTTTGGTAACAATTTCCCTCATTTTATATTTGTTCCTCCAAAAGGAAATTGCTCAACTTCCCATAGTACCATCCTCGAGGTGAGCCTTAGACTAGACTGTTCAGTGTTTATTGTTAGTATTTTACGGTATTTTTTAGTCTGGTCCCCTCGGATGTCTTCCCTTCCGACACTGTATAATAACCATCCAATCAGTTGCACAGAGCTTGTGCCCGACATCTGGAACAAGGAAGCCCTTCCACCCTCCGCCGCCCACCCTGTGTGGCTGGAGGAGCACGCTGAACTCGGCACAGGTCTTCCGGGCTCCCTTGACACTCACTTTGTGCTGTAGTCTTTTGGGTTCCCCACTCACAGGCTCGCTCCTGCACATTTAAGTGGTCCTTGAGGAGTGTGTAGGGCGTTTAGGATCCCAGCACGTATGTGACAATCTTCTTGCAATTGTGGCTGACTCTCTGTCCACACTGAACCAAGACGTAACCTTAAGCAGATAGAGCTGCAGCTTCTCACTTCCTGTCTTTAGAACCGACGCCGTGGGCATTGGCCCATAGCCCTATGGGCTCTCGTCTTCCCACCCCATACCAAGTCACTGTGTTTGGCTGCTCATCTTCTCTGACAAGCTGTAAGCCAAGCACGCCACTCTTACCAGTAAACCTGTGCTTTTCTTTCTTGCCCATGATGGCAAGAGACCTCCAGGAGAAAAGACCACGGGCCGTTGGCCTCTCTCATGCAGCAGCAGACTCTTCTCAATTTGTTTTCTGCCTTTGGTTATTTTTCCAGAGCCCCAACATAGGAATATTTTTTGACAATTTTTCCTGGTTTTATTATTTGTTCCTTCGAAAGGAACTGGCTCAGCTTCTCATGCTATCATCCTCGAGGTGAATCTTGGATTGGATTATTATAGGGTTTTTTTCCCCACTCAAATACTCTGTTGCCCACAGCTTTGATTCAGATTAGAGATGAACTGGTATTAGGGTTCTGGTGTAGACTCATGGAAGGAGAGTCTGAATTTTGCATAAGTCTCCTCAAATGTGCAAAAATAAGTGAAGCGGTGAGGCGGACAGCTTCCGAGCTGGGCTCAAGTCTCCATCCACCCCTGAGGGGCCTCTCTGTGGTCTACAACAGTGGCTCGTGAAGAACACACAGCCTCAGCCTGGCTTGTCTTCTCCCCAGGTTCCCTCCTCGCCTCCCTCCTGCCGGTCTCATGAGCGCTCTGAGAGTTCACGTGGCCGGAGTGGACTTTCACTTCCGCTCAGACACCTGGCACCCCGTCACCCTGTCACTTCCTTGTTCTTTTCTGAGTAGCTATTGGAATCCGTGTGTGTGTGTGTGTGTGTGTTGAAGAGAAAGAGGACTTATTTCTTATTTCTAGGCTACACCAAGGCCAGATAGTTAATTCTCTCCCCATGGCCAACTGTCGCATCTCCCACTCAAACTTGGAGTAGAAGAGCCAGTCAGAGGAAAGTGAGTTTTCTTTTAGGAAACTGGGGTGCCTGCTCCTTGTTATGTTCTCCGTAGCTCCAGTTCCAGGTTTTTGGACTTGAGTTGTCCATAAATGATGACGCCTCACTGATAAGGCACTAGTGGCAACTGCAGCAGCTGCACAAAATCCCCGTTCAGTAAAATATCCACCCAGGAATCTGCCCGAGAGTCAGTGTGCAGGATTCTGCGTTCAAAGCCACCCCTTGGTAACTGCTGTCAATGATCCCTGATAGTGTTATTGTTCCTGCCTTTGTGCCCTCTTAGGCTTCCGTAGCCCCATTTACTGTTCCCCAGTTGCAGCCGTCTTTCACTGATGCCTCCTTCCCGAGCTCCCTCGGCTAAGTCCTCCAGGGTGCTGGTGCCTGCTTATATCTACATCCCCAGCACCTACCGTGGCTATGCCACAAAATAGATGATCAGAGAAATTTGTTGTGTTCATACAATTTAAATAGTGAGCCAGAGTACTCTCATGTCAAATCAGCAACTTTTAAAAGTGTAGATTTAAGGAGTTTCAAATTCACCTTGTTTTTAACATTTAGGTCTGGCTTTTACGGGTCAAGAGGCCCCTGCAACTTGTACACTAGTGATCCCTAGCATGCACTGAGCAGGCTCAGGGCTCTGGGCGCTTTCCTGAGTGCTTTGCAGCCTAAATCTACGAGACGAGACGACAGGCCTCATTAAAGATGGGATTTGGGACTTAGACTGAGCGTACTCACACCAGCTCCCAGGATTTGCCATTCATGGCATGCTAATTACTGTAACAGGCGCTTTTTGTACATGAACCCACTTATTCCCACAAACACCCTTTGGGGAAATGAGGCAGGTTGTTTCCACAGTGCCTTAAATACCAAGAACTCGTGTTGCTGTTGCTGCTGTGAACACCTCTTGGAAACTTTCCCCTGTGAGCTCTTAGCCCTAAACTCTGAAGAAAGAAGCTCCCGGTTGAGGGCTGTGGTGCAGAAACTGGTGGGTGCTCCCCACAGCCCCCTCCAGGCCCCCAGAGCCCAGGGCCTGGAAGGGCCTCCCCTGAGTTTTCCTGATGATTGGAGAAGCCATCGGCCAGCAGCTCACCGCATCTCCAGGCCAGCAGTCTCTGTGTCAGCTCAGCAGCTGGCTCGGTCCTGCTGGGCCCCTAACCGCTGCGGAGAGGATGCCCCTCACCTGCCAGAGTCCTGTCCCTGCCCCTCTAGCTTTGCCGAGCCACGCGCAGCATCAGGACTGAGGCCGCTGTGCGCTCAGCTGCTCGCGCAGTGCTGCGCAGCCCAGGAGGCGTCTGCACACACTGAGCATTGGCTCCGTGCCGCCATTCGTGCTCACCTTGCCATTGACTGGGTGCTGCATCCTGCGGCCTTGCTATTATTAGAATCATTTAAAAGACAAAACTAAACCAAGAAGGCTGAGCAAACACTGCCCTGGCTCCCACAGGTGGCTGGCACAGGCAGGGCCCGAGCTTTTTGTCTGCAAGACAGTTGGTTGGAGGTTTGCTAGCCCTGCCAGTCTTGGTGTGAGAAAATTCTAGCCCGGCTGCTAAACCGAAACCCCAGGAGGAAACCTCTGGGTGGCCAAGGGGCATTATAACCAGTGTGGCTCAAGGCCAGGGGAAGGTCACCTGCTTGTGGCCCTTTTATTCTAGGGCAAAGGGGCCATGGGACCCAGTGAGCCCACGGAGAACTTCACCGTGTCCGCTGGAGGGGCTCATGCCAGCTAGCTCCCGAGGGGCAGCCACAGGAGCTCTGATCACAGACACAGCGCTGACACCTCTGCCTGCTGCAGCAGGAAGCCACCAGCTACACAGACTGACTGAGAGGGCACGGAGCCCTCTGGGGATGGACTTTCTCTTTCAACCTCCAGCTTACAGCCTGAAGGTCGCTGCCGTCTGAAGCACGATGGCGAGGAGCCTCTGAAGCCCTGTGAGGTAGGTGTCTGGTTTCCAGCGCCTTGCATCTCTAACTTGTTCGAAGTTCTCTGAGGCCCAGAAGTTGGGCAAGTGGGCAGAGACTGCTCTGGGACTTGGAGATGGAGAAGGAGGGAATTTGCACAGCTGTGTGGGGGCTGCAATGGGCTGCTCAGCCGCTGGCTCCTTTTCATCTCAGAGAGCTGTTTTGATTTACAAAAGTTCTTTCACCCAAGATGGAGTCTTGACAGGGGCTGGGCTGCAGGAGGGAGGGGATAGGGACACACAGACCAGCTGTGGAGCTGGAGGCAAGTGACTGGGCCTCCCTGGAAAAGGGCCAGGAATACCCACCAGGCAGAGCCTGGCAAGGTGGCAGCAACATAAGGGGATCCCGGCCCAAGGTCAGTGATAGGCCGTTGCTCTTGTTTTATTTGGCTTGTTTTTGAATGCAGTTGTTCTGTTTGGGGGGACACTGAGAATTGGTTGTGACTGGACAGATTGGACAGTCATCTTTTTTGGCCTAGATGTCTACTTCATCTGGAAAGGAAAGAATAGCTGATGACATATTTTGAGAGGATTCTTAAACTTTCTGGGCTTTGATAGGTTTTCCATTCGTTTTGTAATTGGCCATTGATTTCACCCTTACTACATGGAAACTAAAGACAGCTACCTCGTGGGTCTGTAGTTGCTGGGAATCCCCTAAATACACGTGGATGCTTCGGCAGCATCAGCCCCCACCCCTCGCACCTGGATAAGGACTTGACCCAGAACTGTGCAGCACAGGGCCTTACAGACACCAGCTTTACTGAATGACTGAGGCCAGCATCTGAACAAGAATTTGTCCCTGAGCAGGAGCTTAGGTCTGGACAGGCCAGCAGGGTGTCACCCAGAGCTCTAGTGTGTGCTGAGGGTTGTGGGGACACAGGGTGGCCATGGGCCCTGTGAGAGATGTCTGCCGGTCCTGAGCTGTGGGGTATGGGCGTCACTCCTTGAGAGGGTGGGAGGGGATTTCCTTGGAAGGCCTTGTGCAGCATTTTAGAAGCCATGGTGTCTTAGATAGAACCTGTTACCAGCTGGCAGGTGGAGGCAGATGTGACAAGAAAGGTCCTTGAGGCTCAGCTCTAATCCCCTCTTTTCAGTGTTGATTTTTATCTCTCAACTTTGTGATTTTCATCTCAGCATTTTGATTTTCATCTACTTGTCTTCCTGCAGCTTCATAATTCACTGGCTTCCAAAACAGAATTATCACTTCCGAGTGGGGTGCACCTGCCTTGCCTGGGCTGCAGGGGGGTCCCGGCCCCTCTGTCTTGTTCCCTCTCCACACACCTGCACCTTGCAGTAGCACTCTGGCCAGGGCAGGGGCCTCCCCAAACTCAACCCGCTCTCTGGGCCCATGCTCCGCAGTGCACTCTGGGGAGAATTTTCCATTTTCCACACCACAGATGTGGGGATGGCGGAACCCAGCGGACAGCAGATTTTACCCATCTTGGGTCTTGGGAGAGAATGGTAAACAATGCAGAAGGCCACCCAAAGATTCAAAGAAAAGGAGGCACTGTGGGGTTACAGATAGCAGCCATCAGTGCAGACCACCTCTGCTCTGAGGCAGAAGGAGCACAATATATATAACTTTTTATTTTGGAGCAATTCGGATTTGCTTAGAAATGACGAAGGTAATTTTCAGCCACATTAACATCTAACTTAACCATGGTACATCTGCCAAAGCTAAAGAGTTGTTGTGGATCCAGTGGCATTAATCAGACTCCAGACTTCACACGGGTTTAACCCTTTCCTCCACTAATGACTTTTGTTGCTATTGCTCTAGGACTCAATTTAGAATCTGAGCTCTGGGTTTGTCTGGTCTTCTTAATTCCTCTGCTCTCCAACAGCTTCCCCCTCTTCCCTCATCCTTCGTGAGCTGGACAGTTTCAAAAGTCTCTGGAAGGGTCTCCCTCCATTCCTGCTTATCTGGCCTTGGCAGTTAGTCACGACTGTAGGTTTTAAGGAAGAACTTCAGCACAGCAGAAGTGCTCAGTAGCAATGACCCACCTGCTCTGTGACCTGTGTCCCTCCCAGCACTCCCAGCAGAGATGTAAGCTCTGAAAAGAACCACAGATGCAAGTCCAGAGCTTGACATGCACAGGAAGCTCCTTGAGTCCTGTGTGGTTCTCAGGATCCCCCACTGAAGGAGATTGCATCCTATAGCTTGGTTCACAAGGAAGTCTTGTTATCCCTCTCTGCTGGCCTCTATCATGCTTGGCACCTGGGTGGGGATGAGCTGGGACTAGCAGGGAAATAAGACCCAGTTGGGCTGCAAGATTTGAGGCTTCTCTCCCAGGGCTGCTGGTTGCAGGGAAGGTGTGTG
>PVKA01014326.1:0-7500 GCA_004027165.1 Ctenomys sociabilis
AAAAAAAAAAAAAAAAAAAAAAAAAAAAAAAAAAAAAAAAAAAAAAAAAAAAAAAAAAAAAAAAAAAAAAAAAAAAAAAAAAAAAAAGAAACTTCACTGCTTCAGAAAGTGGCCAATTCATCTAGGGATGGAGGGGGAGTGAGGAAGACAAAGAGGAAGTAGAAAAGATTAAAGTGGGATAAGTACGTGTATCAATTCCCTAAAATAAATGCAGTCAGCATGTATGGCAATTATGTAATAAAAAAGAAAAGATCTTTATTAAAAATAGAATAATGCTACAAGTGTGTTTAAAGTAAAGAGGAATATTTTGAGAAGATCAATGAAAATGTATCTTTTACTCTAATCTTTTTTATTTAAACATTAATTTTACGCTTTCAGTACTGAAATATGCATATCTGAAGCTGGACTCCCATATCTGCCTTTAGACTTTTTCTTTGTACTGATAAGGAAGAGAGAAGAGATGTATTTTGTCATCCATAAAATGATGCTCATATACTTTTTCCTGTTTTTATTTCCTACCTTAGTTACAAAAATGTTGCAATGCTTTTGTTGTCCTGGATTAAATAGTTCTGTTCCATGTGCTTTCATCATTTCTGCGGTTGATTTCATGTACTTCTGTTTCATTTCTTATTATGTTTCTGAATGATTCAAGTCACTCTGTTTTTCCTTTTCTGGCCTCGGGCTGTGAAACTAGATCGTACGTGTCATCTAATATAACGAAGTGAGATGACTACCTTAACCATGCGGGTCTCCTTGCCTTATTCTTTGTACGCTTGGGGTGGTTATTCTGACTTTAACATAAAATGGAAAACAACAAGACCAGGCCTGCTAAGGTAAAATCCCAGTGTATGTGGAAGTAGCTTTGGGGGGTGAAGGGAGGGTGCACAGATGCCAAATAGGCCATGCGTTTCCCTTTCTTGCTCTCAGTATTCGCCTACTTGCCCTCAAATAGGAGATTCTCGCAACACCTCATCAGGAGGCACTGGTTCCTCCTGCCACACACAGAATGGAGCCAAACTTTTAGTCAGGACCTGGCTCAGTTAATGCTTCACCCCAACCAGGGGAAAGAACACACGGGGTGGGGCTGAAATAGAAGCTATTGTTTGAAGAAAAAAAAAAAGATAAAAGAAAAAAAGTGAAACCTCATTGTTTTTGTAGAAAGGAGCAAAACTCCCTTGGATGTTAGAGTAAAAGCTAATTTTCTTATAAGGCTCTGGTTATGCAATGTGAAAGCCAAGGCCAGGCAGGCTTTATTTTTATTTTTGTGTTTACTTTATTCTGGAACACCAAGTAGGGCTGGCTGGAGACTTGGATCCTTGTCCCATGTCTCTTGCATAAGAAGGACACACATACATCATGGAAGAAGGCGAGCCAGCGGGTCATCTGTCTTGGAGGGACTAGTTGTCCATGTGCCCAGGAAAAGGTCAGGAACCTGTGGGTATTAATTAATCCAGCCACATGGCCTTCTGTGTTTATTAGGGAGGGCCATGGCATTTGGCCAGGATGACAGGTTTTAAAGATTGGTGTTTTATTAAGGGGACAACATCTGTTTACTCTTTTCTGGGAATTAAGTGTTTGTTTGTAGGGCTGGTGGGAGCAGGTGTGATGGGTAACCCAGGTTAATGCCCCTTTTGTCACTATCTTGTCTCGTTCCTGTTGTTGCTCTCCAAGGGCTCACAAGGGGAACAAAGATCCAACTCTGGAACCAACCAATGAGAATCAGCTTCCAGTTAAGTACGGAGGAGACTATTCATGCTTCCACAAATCAGGCCACCTGATGGCACCTTCCCATTGGCTGCTGAGATGCATTCCCAATCGCAGTTCTGGCTTCTACAGAATCAGCTTCGCTTTGCGACCATCTCAGTCACTCCCATTCTATGTGCTTATCCAGCCAACACGAATCTCTGCACCTCCTCAGTTTACACCTATAAATATTTGTACATGGGGAGGACTGTCCTGAAGTGTTAGATAGAGAAGGATTTAGAGTGTAGGAATACAAAGGATGTCCCATTCCCCCCATTGCGTATCCACTCTGTGATAGCTCCCAGCTGTTGCCTGGGTTTAGAGCATCATCTCGCTACTCCTCAAGTCCTCAGTGCCCCTCCCAGAGCAGAGAGCCCCCCAGCAGGTGGGCTTCCTCTGGGACAACCACAAGGTAATCTTCAGTAGGATGGATTTGAGTAGGACAGCCTTTATGAAGATAGCCATCGCTCTAATTTCGCTGTTGTCTTGTTATGGAATCTAATGCTCTTTTTACTTTTATGACAGTCACCCAACTTTCTCTTTAAATACTAATTAGAAGAAAGTGAGCCACTTAAAGGGGAAATATTAAAGGAGCAATACAATTGTGTGACATTTGGCAATGGTAGAGGAACCTGTTACCGGTGTCTCTCCCCTGGCAGAGTTTGTAGTGCTGACCCTGACATCTGAATCTTTCCTTTGTCCAGCAGACAACTGAAGTGGTTGCTTGGAGTTTCCATACCTCTGTTTGCATATTTGATACATGGAGAGGGCTCAGGCAGCCCCTGACCCTCATCACCTTGTGAGACTGCAGAGAGAAGGTCCATAAGTATCCAGGAGGCATGAGCATTATTACTCCTGCTGTTATTACTAACACTAGGATGTATTAAAAGGCTGCTAAGGTGAGGACTCTGCTATACCTATCCCTTGCTAGGCATTAATCAACATTTCATTGATCTAACAAAATATCCCAGAGGAACAATTTTAAAAAGTTGGCTCACATTTCAGTGGCCTCAGGCCATGGTCACTTGGCCCACTGCCTTTGGGTCTGTGCACAGTAACATCACGACGGGAGCATGTGGCAAAGGCAAACGCTTACCTCATGGTGGTCAGGAAGAGGGCTTACCAGGCTTCAAATTCTTTCAAAGGCAGCCCCCAAATGACCTTACTTCCTCCCACAGGACCCTACCTCTTATGGGTTCCATTACCTACTTAGGGCTACAGGCTTGTGACCAAGTCTTCAGCACAGGAGACTTCGTGGTACACTCCAGATCTACACGGTAGCACTAGTTGCGAGTAGACAGCCCTTCATGGACTCTTTCCACTAGCCAGCGTCAGACAAGCATTGCTTGTATTTTAGAAACAAGGATGTTAAAGGCAAGAAGTCTGGAATGCTCATACTTTTTTTTTGCCAAGATGGTGTGAGTAAAATGAAAAGATAAATATCTCCTAAATCCATTGATATAATTAATTAAATGTATATTTCAAAGTGCTGGTTTAGCCCTGCGTCTATCTCCTGTTTTAATTAATTATGAGATGTGGTAAATTAACTAATGGTCAGCTTGTAACACCCAGCTGAACTGAATCAGCACGATTCCGAGTGTGGCCAGCTTACCTGAGAATTGTTGTCAACTGCATAAAAGAACTGGAGGGGAAAGTGTGGTACTGTTAACTCTCCTGGAGAAGTTCGTCGCCGTGGCTTTCCTGATAAGAACTCAGCTGTTCTCACTGTTGGGGGAACTTGGGTCCTCGCCCTTGCCGAGCATGGCTGTAGTTCTTATTGGGGGATTACTGGTCCTTACCTTGGGCATTACTTTGCGGCTCCAGTTCAGATCTCTCAGCCTGCTGGCACAGATCCTTCATTCGGCTGTCACAGACTTTCTAACCTCCAGCTCTGGCCTTTGTGCCTTCCCAGTACAGAACCTTGACACAGGCTTGCATGAGACATTGTTGTGGGCTCTCAGCCTCCTACTGGGCTTATGAAGGACATTGCCTGCCATGTGCTGTAGGTCTTCAGCTGGACTTGTGGAGGACATTGCCACAGGGCCCAGGCCATCAGCTGAATTTCAGCTGGATTCTAGAAGTTTCTAGCATATGGACAGATCTCCCACACTCCTTTGCATGTGACTCTTTGAATATTTTAAAGTAATCCTATAAATTATTTGCCTTGTATTAAATACATTTTCTTATAAACTCTGATGACAACATAATACACTACTAAAACCTGTCTAAAAAAACTCATAGTACTTGATCTATATCCTAAAAACTGAACATTTCAGGAACATGGATTTGTAAGAAAATATTAAAAGAAAATTCACCAACATCTGTGCTAACAGTGATTGTCCCTGACCACTAGGAGTGTTAGCTGTATTTTCTTTTTCCTCTTCCTTTGCTGAAAACTTTACCTTTTCTTGCATACGTTATTGTGTAAAGTAGTAGTATTCCATAAAGTAGGTGTCACTTAATGATGCCCGCTGTGGTATAGCCATGCAACAGAACACTATTTAGCCTCCAAGGAAGGGAAATCCTGCCCCATACAGCATGGAAGGAACATATGGATATTATGCCAAAGGACATACGCCAGTCAAAGAAGATAAATAATGCTTGATTTGCATGTTGGAGGTACTTAGGGGGGTCAAAATCATAGAGCTAGAAGGTCAAATGCTGGTTGACAGGAGAATAGAGGGAGGAAGCGGAGTTATCATTTAATGGGTGTAATTTAAGTTGGGGGAGGTGAAGATTTCAGTGAATGGTTGTGGTGGCTGCACAACAGTGTGAACTGTCCTCAAGCTTTCTGAAATGTACACGCAAAATGGCTAAAATGTCCACTTCGAGAGCAGATACCTAAAATCCCAGCAACTCAGGAGGCTGAATGAGTAGTGTTACAAATTTGAGGCTGGCCTGAGGGACTTAGTGAGACTCTGTCTCAAGGGGTTAAAAAATAAGAAGGGTTGGGAATGGAACTGGATGAGAGAGCACTGAGTCCCACACACCTATGCACACGTGCACACACACACACACACACACACACACAGAGTTAAGAGGGTAAGTTCTCTGTTATTTCATATATTTTCCCATACTAATAAATAAAATTTTTAAAGATTATGATTTTTAAAAAGTGAAAATGTAGGTCCCTGGGCCTTTCTAATACTCCTTGTGACAATGGAAAAAGGAATCAAGCCCTTGTGTCCACAGTGTGGCCCAATAGCTCGCCGAGGAGATGCCACCTCTGCGGTCCTCTGAATTTTGAGCTGAGCTTGCTGCTTGTACAAGGAGCACCATTTTTACTTGAAAGAACAACTGATAGACAAAGTATGGGTATTCAAACTTGACTATTTGGCAGCCGTTATCTGGAAAATGAACAAATTAATTCTGTCACTTCCAGGAAAATAACTGACAGTATTTGTTGCCAATGATAAAATTCAAGCTTTCAAGAATTTTGAAAAACTTGTATGAGCCACCGTGAGCTTGACAGCTTTCCAATACTTAAAGAGATACTAATGAATGTGATTTTCTTTGTATTGTGTAGCGAATTGTGTCAACATTGGAAGGCCTACGATGTATCTCAGGACGGATGAGTTTTCTAGGGACCAACGAATGATGTTGTAGATCTGTGCTGAGGTAAAACTTTTTTTCAAATATTAAGGTGGAGCAAAGGATTTTTAGCATAATAAAGTATGAAACTTTGTATATTTTCAGATTCTGCACTGCCCCTATCCATTGAAGACCATTGGTGTTTGGGTTTTGGTGTACCACCTAAGAAGGACACCTGCAGTCATCTGAAAGGGCCACGCCATCCAATTTCTTTGTTCTACTCCACCTGTATGAGGTCAGATTTTCTTCCTAGACTCAAGCAGAAACAGAGACTAACCAGGAAAAGCAAATCTGAGAATGGAATAGTCTTTGATTCATCCAGGGGTTTGTAGAAAGGAGCAGAAGTGACAGGAACTATCCTTGTCACTAACTTTAGGAACAGTTTTATTTTCCATGAAAGCATTGTGGATATGTTAGTATATGATAGGGTTATGATTGTTTTAAAAATAAATTGCTGGATGAATATTTTACATGCTCCTTAGTTTCAATTTCAAATAAGTCAGCCAAACTAAAGCACATGGAATTCTCAATGACTATCAGAATATTTATATCCTGAAGGACTCTGAGATCATACTGTTTAAGAGTCACTGATCTAGAATGCAGTGATTTTTGAACCTCGCCTTTGTGTTTGCATCTCCTGAATAAGAAAGGATTCCCAAGCTGAGCCCTGGTGGTGCATGCCTATCATCTCAGCACTCTGGGAAGCTAAGGCAGGAACATTTCAATGTTGGGTTCAGCTTGGGAAATGTAGCAATTTGGCAAGAGCATGTGTCAACATTAAAAGAGAAATTAAAATGGGCTGAAGATGTAGTCCAGCAGAAAGGCTATGGGTTCAATCCCAAGTGTGTGTGTGTGTGTGTGTGTGTGTGTGTGCACGTGCTTCTGTGTGTGCATAGACACACACACATATGCACACATGCACATGCACCATTTCTTATGTGGAAGAATCCCTAGCTAATTCATTCGGAGTGCCTGCTAATAGACTCTAGCATAGGAGTGTTTGCAAAACTTGCTCAGTGAGTGTTCTGTGTAGTTAGGGATCAAAACTAGATGTAGCAGCCATGCCGTGTAGCTAATGCCTGGTTAATACACGACTTTCAGGAAGGTAGGTGCAATGCTCACATTAAATAAGAGAAGCTCATTATGGTGCCTCTTTCTTCCACTTCAAATTAGCAGTCAAGATGCCTATAAAGCAGGCATGCTGTTTATCTTTTGGGTATCACCATCCGTTGTACCAGCTGTTTGCTTGAAAACTGACTCCAAAGCTGACTCAAAGACAAACCAGCACCCCAGCTGCCTCAGAACCATCAATGCCACAGAAACCACCTGGCTAAGGGAATCAGAAGCTCTGAACTGTGCAGGAACCAGTCAGCAGAGCCTTGAGATTCACCATATTTGGGGAAAGTCTTTGGATTCTCAGGGGCCACATCTGATGCTGCACTCGCCCACAGGGGCCACTGCTTTTCCTTGGCCATTGGATGCATCCTTGCTAGATGCTATTCTGGATCATTGGCCTCGAGGCTGCAGAGCAGCAGAGGGGAAAACATTGGCCTATTTCTCTTTGAGTCCTAAGAGCTGATCCTTTTCATTCTGAGCTCCCATTGCCTGGGAGGGGCATAATGTGAGATGATGGAGTGGCAGGTCCTCATGCTTTCAGCAAAGGAAGTTCAAGAAGCAAGAAGACCCTGGAAAGTTGGGTGAAATCAGATTGACCCACAAGTCCCTCCCTCTCAGTAGAATTCAGCAGAGGTGCCTGTTCCACCTTGTTTGTCTCAAGCTCCTCTCCACCACAACTTATTTAGTAGCTCAGGAGATATCACTGCTCCTTTGGTTTTTTCACTGAAAGTGAATTATGAATTTTGCATTCCTAAATGGAAGACCACCTTTCTCCCTATGAAGATGGAGTCCCTCTGACCACATCTCCTCCCTTGCAGTCATCACATCACCGTCCCCAGCATGACAGTTGCATCTCTTTGGGGGCCCCTGGTCCCACCCACTACTCTCCCCAGCAAGTGGATAGGAGACTTCACCACGCAAATAGGACAGGGGCCTGGAGGGGGAGGATCCTAGTCAGGCCGGCCCATTTATTTTGTATTCAGACATATCAAGCATACAATTACTGTGACTGTAGTTATAAACCTCATATTTGAGAGTCTTTTTATGGGT
>PVKA01014326.1:12500-16225 GCA_004027165.1 Ctenomys sociabilis
GGCAGCTCAGCTCCTGGAGTCCAGGGCTCAGCATTTCCTCAACGTGGCACAGGCTTACACATTCCCACTTTGAGAAATCATATTATTCTAATGAGAATGCAAATGAAAGAAAAGCGGTGGGAAATGGCTTTAGCTGAGTTGCTGTCACAAATGCTTTCCTGGGGAGGGGTGTTAGGCAGGGGCGGGGGAGCCAGGCTCCCCCCTTTGCAGAGCATCGTTTTCAGGGGGACTCGAGCTGGGTGGCACATGGCCAAGTCTGAAGGAAGCACATCTTCATTGATGTGCCTATTGTTACCGGTTCTTATTCATGGTATTTAAACAACTCATGCAGGTTTTGACAGCTTTTTCCTTCTCGTATTTACACCAGCCATTTTATTTTGGTAAGATTTCTGAAAACCAGCAGTCCAGGAAGAAGAAGAGGAAAAGCAGATTTAAGGCAGATGTGGTGGATATTTCGTCCTGGACAGGTCAAATCCAGGGCAGGGTGTGGAACACATTTGCCACTAAGGCGCAAGAAAGAGCTGGGGCTCTTGGCTAGTCTGTTGGACACCAACACCGCTCTTCTGAGGAGCAGGAGATACAGCCAGAGCAGGAACTGGAGTAGAATTTCCAAGGGAATTGTGTACAGATAGCTCCCATTATGTTTAAAAATTATACCCAGCCCTTTGTGGCCTTGGGCTTTTGTTTTCTTTGTAGTGGGTAACAAATCCAGTGCCCTATCCCCATCACAGAGGATTGGCTATTATTGTCACCTTAGGTCTTGCTATTTTTTTTTTTCTATCCTTCTTAATATCTGCGCAGAGCTTTGCTAAGATCCTCCAGCAGGCAGACCATTAGTGGGCAGCAAGGCCATTGCATGCTCCTGTGCAGCCCTGCCTGAAATGGCATCTTTTCAGGGTGGACCAAAGTGATTCAGGTCCTTCTGTGAATACAGGACTTGTCAAATACATAATAAGATAGGTTCAAAAATAAAGTTCAGCTTGACCCTAGTGGTGGAGAAGCTTGTGGACTGTCTTTATCTGTAAATGTGGCCTCAGGGGCAGGTGGGAATCTCAAGTCTACTCTGAACTTTTTCAACAGAGGGAGGATTTATATATTTTCTTAATAAGATGTTAATTTTCCATTGCATGCCATTAGATTGCAACACATTTTTTTAGGGAAAGATGTTATCTTTATGGAGTTGACTTATTTGCAAACTTAACATAAGCTTTCAAACCCACAGAAAATATGGCAGTGTGCTTATATTTAAAATAGATTTTTAAAAACTCCAGTGAGTTACTGTGAATTTACTTACCACCCAATAATACAGGGACAAAATAATTTATGCTCCTATTTTAATTAAAAGCAAGTCATTTTTGTAAAGTAACAGGAGCTCAGTCTAGTGGTTAGATCAGGAAGTGGGAGTGGGGACTCTTTTAGCTCTCTTCTTGGCTAGCATAGGGACTGGCTGCCAGTTTAGGACAAGCTCTTAACCTTCCCTGAATAGCTCTTTGGATTTCTAGTCATGGAGAGTGAACCCACCAAAATCACACTGTGCAGAATTATAATCAGAGGTACCCTATGTGTCTAAGTTCCAGGGCCTGATCTTGAAGATTGGTGGTGGATCTCAAGGTTAGAAGGATCTCTGAGCTGTGGAAAACCTGGCGAGGACCATCAAGGTGTGAAGTTTTCTCTCTTATATAAAGCAGAAGTTAGAGAAACAGTAGGTTTTATGTGGTTGATTCCCACGGCCACTGGAAGGTACACAATACCCATGAACTAAACCTTCCTGCACCATTTCTTGTTCCTAGGACTGGTCCATGTCTTAAATTCAAGAGAAGCCATGGAACTGTAGAGAAGGGGATGTTGATAGAGAAAGCAGTTGTAAGAGATCCTAGAGCCCACAATTACTGATTCACATTCTCTCACCTAGAATGTAGTTCCTTCTTTTTTTTTTTTTTTTTTGTCTTTTTGAGACAGGGTCTCACTATGCAGTTTAGGATGGCGTTAAGCTCACTTTGTAGCTCAGGCTGGTCTTGAACTCACAACAATCCTCCTGCCTCAGCCTCCCGAGTGCTGGGATTACAGGCATGTGCCACCACGCCCGGCTTAGTTACCTCTAATACATACCTAGATTTGGGGATGAACCAGTTGTATTAAATAAGCCATAGAAGACTCCATGGCAAAGGATGAGCACTGCCAGGCCTTGAGTATTACCAGGTCTCCAAAACATTGCTATATAAGTTTTGAGAACACAAAAGATATTATCTCTACCTCCAAGGCACTGTAGGCATGTGGAACCATAAGGAAAAGGGAAAGCTCTGCAAGGTAAATAGTAGCATATGGATAATTATAGTTAAGATAAGACTTTCACAGAGCAATCCATAAGGAGATCAGAGAAGACTCCACCTGCTGTCTGCATCTATGACTTATGTAGAAATCAAGTTGGAATTGACCAGAGTGAATTGATTCCAAGAGTTCTAGACTTGGAGTCTAAAAAGTACGTGTGATCTCATGGATCTGTGTCATTAGTGTATGGCCTTGGGTAAGTTTCTTCATTGGGACAGTGTGTCAACAACTAGGATATATTGCAGTTTAAACAAGGTATCTGATCTTGTTATATAAAGAAGATAACATGCTTCATAACTTGGAAAGCATTGTGTCTGAGCATAGTAATTTACTTGGCTCTTTGACTTTCTACTGGGACTAGCTTCTTTGTAGTCCCTATGAAGGGGAGACATTATTATCTCTTCTAGCATTGAGCACACAGGTGGATGGATGGACAGATTTATATTGCTGCTCCTGCTGGCTTTCTGAGACCTTCAGGAACGATAGCCTTTCATGCCTGTTTCTTTCCTCCCAATCTGAGTTAGCAGGAATCCATGACTGTAATTTCTACCAAGAGGCACTAGAGAAGCAAAAGGGGATGAGAGCAGGAGGCTGATTTCCTAGATTCCCTGTCGAGCAATTTCCTGTCTGATGTTCTTTCTTATTTAAATAGACCAGAAGGTTGTCTTATGTCTTTCTTCCTCCACCTAAAGCCAGCAAATTCAGTGAATTTGGTAGGAAGGGCCGCCTTTAGGCTGGCTCCACAGAGGTCACAGGCTGACGCATGAGTGGCTGTAATGGCCACTGCATGTAAGCCACTAGTGAAGCTGAAGTCTGCTTCTGGAAAGTAATTAGAAATTACTAAGAATTTAATATTGGTTCTGACAGTAAGTATGGCAAGGTTAAGGGCACAAATTTGAATTCAGTTCAACTTGCTTAGAATTTTTCTATTAACTTTTTGCAAATCAGAGAAGTAGTTTAATTTCTCAGTTTTCTTGTTGGCAAAATGGGTATGATGTGTCTCCTTGAAACATACAAAGAGACATATATGCATGATTAGTATTTTATTGTCACACACTAAAATAATTCAGACACAGGATATATCAACATGGATTGAAGTAGTTAAGGAAAAATATCAGGGCCAGTGAGATAGCTCAGCAACTAAAGCACCTGCTTAGGCAAGTTTAGACAAGCACAGGGACTGTGGTTTGATCCCCAGCACAACATGCTGCACTAGCCCCACCCCTAGTGTGGGTTGAGCGGGCCACAGAATCCAGGTGTAGTGGCCTAAGCCTGTAGTTCCAGCTGGGGAGGCTAAAAGCAAGAGGACCACCATGAGTTCGAGCTGCGTAGTGAGATCCTGCAACAACCGAACACATTAAAATAAAAGAATAAGAAAAGAAAGAGAAAGGGGCTGG
>PVKA01014326.1:16325-52794 GCA_004027165.1 Ctenomys sociabilis
AGAAGGAGAAGGAGAAGGAGAAGGAGAAGGAGAAGGAGAAGGAGAAGGAGAAGGAGAAGGAGAAGGAGAAGGAGAGGAGGAGAAGGAAAAATGTCATGGCAGAAGAAAAATTCCTGGGCTATGAATGTTCTAATCTGAGGTCCATCCTAATAAATATCAACCTTTTGAGTTTAATGAGGAAGCAGAAAATATTCTATGATTTAGTACTACAGGAGTCAGCAAGGCTATTTGAGACATAAGAAGGGGACAAAACGTAGTCCAGGAACCTGTCTCCTAAGACATGAAGGTGAGGCCCCTCTGTGGAAAGAAAAGGGGAGACAGAAAATTCAGCAACTAGAAGGAGAAAGTAGGGTGTGCAGGCTGGGTGCACTGTCCCACTTAACAAAAGTTATGGAGCATTTATTCTATACTATAAACTCTTGTGTACCCTGGGGACACAGCAAATATGTCCCCTAACCTTCTAGAGTTTGTGCTTTAGTAGAAAGGAGCTGGGGGATAAATGAAAGCAGATTGTGCTTCATGGCAGAGGGTTCAAGATATTTGGATCTGAGGAACGTCAATAGCAGGCCAGTTGATCAATTTTAAATGTGGTGGTTAGGAAAAGCTTCAAACTATATGTGTTATGTCAACAAAAGCTTGAAGAAGGTGACTCAGGAACATTAATTATCAAAAAGCAATATGCAGGTTCGTGAGGTAGCTCAGCAGACTAAGCACCTGCTTTGACAAGCGCAGGGACTATATGCTGTGCTGGCCTTGCCCTCAGGCAAGCTGAGCTGGCCACCAAGTCCAGGCATGGTGGTGTCTGCATGTAATCCCAGTGCTGGGGAGGCTGAAAACAGGAGGATCAGTATGAGTCTAAGCTACATAGTGAGACCCTGTACCAAATACTTAAAAAGGAAGCAATATGCATGCATACATGTCCCCCAAATATATAAGTAGTATGTATTGGACACATGTATTGACAAAAGAGTGATTAACAGATATAGCTGAGTTGGGATGATGGCTTGAACGGTAGTGGCTGATCATGTGATGCTCAGTACCTCCTGAACAGGCAAAAAGATTTGTTGATAGGCTGGATGTAGGATGAGGGAGAAAGAGTTGGGGATGATTTCAGGTTTGGGGACTGAACAACGGGACACTTGGAGCTGCAGTTGCCTGAGATGTGAAAAGCTGTCCAGGGGCAGTCTGAGTTAAAGAGGAAGGTTGGATGTCAGGTTTTGGATGCATGTGATGCCAGTTAGGTAGTTAAGTGGCAAAGCCAGAGAGATGGGTGGAGACACAAATCTGAAGTTCAGAAGAGAGATCAAGAGCTATGAAATTAGTAGAGTTATCAACATGCAGATGGAATTTAAAACTATGAAACTGGATGAAAGCACCAAGGGGATGAATACACAGAGATAAGCAAAGAGATCCAATTTGGTAGCACTTTCAGCTTGAGGTCGAAGAAGTGAGGAAGATTCAGCCAACAGATGCAAAATTGCAGCCTCTGGTGCAGGAAGACAACCCAGAGAGTGTTGTGTTCTGAAAGTCCAGCAGAGAGAGGGTCTCGAGAAAGAGGGAACAGTCAGTTGCACAAAATGTTCCAGTGGTGTGAAACAAGTCAGGCTTGAGAACTTATCACTGAGTGTGGCAAATGAAAGTTATTGTCATTCCTGACTTTTCTTAAAGTGGTCTATGCATGAATTTTAAAGACATTATTTTTACAAAGGCCTGTCCCACAAAGGCCTATGACTTAAAGGCTTGGTCCCCAGCCTGTGGTACTATTGGGAGAAGGTGGAACCTTTAAGAGGCAGGGACCAGTGGACAGGGTTTGAGTCTCTGGGAGTGTGTCTCGGAAGGGACTTGGGAACATTTGTCTCCTCTCTTTCTTCCCAGTCGTCGTGTGGCGACGGTGGTGTCTGCCATGGTGTGCTTTGCTGCCATAGGCCAGAGGAACAGGTTCAATTCACTGTGAACTGAAATCTCTGAAACTGCAAGCCAAAATAAACATTTTCCACTGAGTAGATTCTCTTAGGTATTTTATCACAGAGATGGGAAGGAAACACAATTACATGGAGTCAGATATGAAAGATCTAAGTTGTAGCACAAGGTTTGGCAATGGCAACTTTTGGAAACCTGCTTAGTTCATCTGAATTTTCTCATCTGTATAGTTACAGCTGATCTTAACTGAGGGTCTCGAGTGCTAACTTTAGCTTACCTTGTCAGTTATGCTCCAAGCCTCTCGGTATGCCTTGTGCAAGGCATAATGACCTGTAGGCAGATATTTGGACAGGTTATGCTGTTATTCTACTCTACAGAAGTCTAGCTCAGTGTTCTATCTCAGGACCATGTTGTGGCTGTGGCTTTTTCTTTATCCAACCTCTGAGATTGAGAGAACTCAGTCTCTGTCTTTAGTTGTATTTTCCTCATGCAAAAAATTACATAATAAAATACAAAAGAGAGTAAAATATGTAAAAAGGAGAGGTAGAAGGACTTCATATAGTAGCAATGAAAACAGCTCACCAATACAATGAACTACTCTTGTTCTTCTCTACTCTATTATGTCATTTAGGCCTTTTTCTATTTCTTTGCACTTCCTTTCAGAACCTTTTCTTGTATTAGTCAGGATACACTACAATATGCTGAATTAACAAATTTCAGCTGATCAGGGTGTGGTACAAAACACGTTCTTATGCATCGATTCCAATATAAGTCTTCAGGACAAGCATTTCCCGGGGCAACACAACCAAGACTTTGCTTTTGAAGCATGGTATATTCTTAGTCATTGTGGTGACAGGTGACAGGGCCAAAGAATCTTGTGTTTGCAAGAAAACTCTGAACTATGAAAACGGTCATGGTATTTCCTCTGCTACTTCAATGACCTCAACTAGTCACAAGGCTCAATAAACTGCAAGGAGCCCAGGAGAGGTGGGGTTTCTATTGAACATTTGGCAGACATGTTTGAGTGTTAGTCAGGTTCTTGGTCCTATAACAAATACCTGAGATTTATAAGCATAAAAGTGTTATTTCCTTTCATGGCTGTACAGTTTGTAGTCCATGATCAGGCAAATCCATTGCTCTGATTGCTGGGGAGGAGTACGTCGTGGAGCAAAATTACTGAGTTTATGGACAAGGAACCAAAGAGAGAGGAAGGAATGGGCTGAGGCCACCCAATCCCCTTCAATAGCCCACCTCCAATGACGACCTCACACTAGCCCCCACCTCTTACAGGTCCTAGCACCTCTCTACAACATCACACTGGGCACAAAGACTCACCACTTGAACTTCTGAGGGATATCTAAGTACCCACCTAATACTTACTTTTTAAAGGCCTTCTTTAGCCTCTAAAAATGTATATTTTCCTGTCATGTCTCCATTTCTCTAGTATGCAAGAGAGAGCAATTGGTATATGAAGAGGTTATTCTTCAGATCCATTATAATGACAAAATATGCCAACGTGGTGAAGGCTCCTTGCAGATTATAAAGAATCCTAGTCATAGGAAACATTTCTATGGCATTCATTCCTTGCCAGGAGCCCTTCTAAGGACATCATATGTACTAGTGTAATTAATCTTCCATACAATCATATGGGCTAGATTCCATTACTAGTTCCATAGTTTGGAGTCACAAATTGAGGTGCAGAGAAGCTAATGTTCTAGTCCCAGGTCATACTAGTAATAAGTGGCAGATGTACTTCAATGAGAGAAGTATAACTTTAGAATCCACTCTTTTGACCACCATGAGGCCATCTTGCCTTTTTGTAGGATTAAACATGATAGAAACGTGCCTCTCATCATCTGTGACAAAGCACATGAACCACAGTTTGAAGGACAAACACAGTTCAGACTGTAGCAAGGAAATGCTGGCAAATGAGCCCTTCAAGCTGGGCTCTTTGCTTTGGCTTTTGTAGGGAATGTGGTGGGTGTAGGGCAAGGTGCTCTGAAGGATGAATCATGTGATTGGCATTATGAAAGTTAACATCTGCCTTTTCTTTGCCTCTGGCCAATGGAGAATTATATTCTACAGTCTTTGGATTTAGGCTTGGCAATGTGATTCACTCTGGCTAATCAAATGATATGTCAATTTTGGTGAAGGTATCAGAAGCTACCGTTTGCATGCCATTTTCCTCAGTGCTTGGAAACCTTGAAATGTAATGGAGAGAGCATTAGACCAAAGCCCACTGAACTGTGGCTCCACCGTAGAGAGGACACCTGCTAGGCAAGTTTCTCTGGCCCATGATTGCACTGAAGGAACAAAACTAAAATTTTATTTTAAACTGCAGAGATCTTGAAATGACTGGAGCAAAATTCAACCTATCCTGACTGATGCCAATGGTATTTGAAATATACATAACAAATTCCATTCTTTAGAACACAAAGAAGATAGTTGGAAATGGGCAGGATAAGAAGGAAAAATAAGATGAGGAGTTGTGTTATTCCATCTGTGTCTTGCCTGGGCCTCAGAAATGCCACGTACTTGACTTTATTGTAATTTACTTAGAAATGTGACTTTTCTTTCTTCTAATCACAGTAGCTGGGTTTCCTTCTTCTCCTGTCAGAACTGTTGTTAATTACACACCTTGAGGCTTAGGGAAGGCAAAATGCAATGAAATGTTACCATGTTGCTCCATGAACTCCTAATGTTCTGTGTCTTGGGAAAACCTAGAGGGCCAGCCAAATAGCTCAGTGGATTAAAGCACCTGCAAGCAGGCACAGGGGCCAGGGTTTGATCCCCGGGCCTGCTAGGCCAGACCTACCCCGGGGTAGCACTGAGAAAGCAATTGATGCTGGGCATGATGGCATGTGCCTGTAATTCCAGCTCTTGGGAGGCTGTAAACAAGTGGATCACTATGAGTTCAATCCAGTAGTGAGACCCTGAACACCCTGTAGACTCTCCCTAAAATAAAATCAAGAAAACTTAAAAACTGTATGAAAAAGCTCATTTCTTTGGATGTCTGCTTCAGAGGCAGTAGTTCATCAAAACTGAAGTTGTCAGTAAAATTTATCCATTCTGCTTATTAGAGCTTTTAAGAAGAATGGTAAGGGAGCGGGGTCCTTCCCTTTTCTATTACTTCCCATCTCCTGTCCAATCTCACAACTGTTTTGCCAGTATCTTAGTTACTTTTTACTCATAGCTGGAACAAAATATCAAATAAAAATAAACCAAAGTTCATTTTTTATTTTTTTTATTTTGGCAGGGATTGAACTCAAGCCCTTGCACTTGCCAGGGAAGCACTTATTCCACTGAGCCGTCCCCCCTGCCCCCTGACACTCAAAGTTAATGAAGGAGAGGTTTATTTAGCTCACAGTTTGTGAAAGTTTCAGTCTATACTCAGATGGCTCACAGGCAGAGTGGCACATAGCAAAGAGAAGCAGGTCATAGTAGCAGAAAACAGCAAACAGCAAAGGGAAGGGCAGCAGCTGCAGCATCTATCAAGCCCCTCTCCCATCTTTCCACACTGACTGAAGACCAGAGCTCTACCAGGAAGACTGGAGGTCCTCCCCAGTGGCCAGTTGTGAAGACCAAGTTCCTCCAAAGCCTCACAGCTGTGAAGTGGTGGCGAGCTATGAGGAAGTAGAGTGTGAAAGCCTTCCTCAACCCTTTTATATACCCTTTGAGTGCTGAGTCACTCTAGGGCAGGCCTTTCCTGCCCTAGGGTGGGGCCCTGCTCACCTTAGGGGCAGGATCTCCACTCTCTAGATCTAGGTAAGCTTCTGACCCCTAAAGTTGACACAATATATCAACCACCACAGCCAGGCACCATGCCCTGAGTCCCAGACCTTGATTATTAGCATTTTTCTCAACTACTGAACACAGGCAAAATGCAAAAGAGAAAATAAGTTTTAGAACACAAGGCTGATGTTTTTGAATCTATCTGCATAACAAGAACCAGCTTCCAGTACGTTGTGCTGGAAGACTACAGTCAGAAACACCTTCTTAGATGAGAGGTGTTTTCATGTCATGGAGGAAATCAGCCTCTTTCATATTCTGATGATCTTCCTAGTTACATTAGCCCAGGATCTCTTTCGCTTTCTTTACATTGCTGAATAATTTCCAGAGTTTGTTTGGTCTTCAGTTCACAACTCATATTTTGGAAGCAAGACCATCTCTCTCCTAACCCTGTAAGAAAAAGGTTTGGGGAAGGAAGGGCTGAATTGGTGTGTGGAGTGATTTCTCAGGTTTCAGTCCAGAGTCATTTCCTTACTCACAAAGCATTTGTTCTTTTAAGGGAACCAATATGTTTGTGTAACTGACGCGAAACAAGCCTGACTCCAAAAAGATTTAGCTTAATATCTGCCTATGCATTCTAGGGGCTGGCCGTCTGCAGGATGTGCATTAAAAGGCCCTGGCGGTGGTCCAGCTCGTCACGTATGATATCGGGTACACAAATGTGACGTGAAGCCCATGGACTCTTGAGGGTAATTCAATGTGCCAGCCAGCTCGATGGGCAGAGAAGCTATAAACATAGTTGTCACAAGTGAGAAAGAGACCAGAGAAGCAAGCAGCAGTGGAACCTGTCTTGAAGCCCTAATGAAAGTGTTAATTAGTGTATTACAGAATTTACGGTGAGAACAGCAGCTCCACCAGACCTCCCACCCCCACCCCGATGACACATTCCTCATTAACCACCTCCTTCTCCTGTCCTGGTTTCTCTAGCATTTCTTCTCCAACTAGCCAATACCCAGGAGGAAGGAGGAATTGTGCTGGGGAAAGAACGCTTTCAGGGAGCCATTGCTAAGGAGAAAAGGCCAATGGGTCGCATGGCTGTCTGATGTTTATAGGAATAAGTACACATTTAATCTACATAATCATTAATCTTTCTTTATGTAAAAATGATTAGCAAATAGGGTTTTTAAACAACTGCTTAGTTTACACATTGGCATCATAGATTAACTTATTTCTAAAACACTTGATTTTATCACTCTGCCTAATGATTTGTCACATGATTTATTGGGTAATATGATAAATCATGTGCAATTTATTGTTTATCCTATAAAGAGTGCAACAATTCATTAAACAGTGATAAAACCCAGCCGTTGTATGAGAAACTCTACCTTGCTGGCTCTGGCATGAGGTAGGGTGAATGTTCTTCCAGGAGTGGGGTGCCTTCCTGCTCCTCCTATGTGTACAGAAGGGGTAATTAGACTGCATTTAAATTAAATAGTTTTGCAAAAATAATGGTGCAGCTATAACATTATACTCTAGCCATATTTATTTTATATGGAAAAATAAAGTCTAAAGCCAGATGGATTTATTTGTGATAATAAATGTCGTATTCTTTGTTATGAAAGCTTTAAACTTAATGGCAATGTTTCACAGTGATGGGTGGCTGTTGTGTTTTCCTGTTTGTGGCTCTAATTCAGGCCAAGACACCCAGCACAAGTCTTTCTGGGACATTTCTGAGCTCAGAGACTATCTCAGAGTACAAGGCTCAGGTCATGGGCACATCACTGAGAGTAGGGCGAGGATCAGAGTCCAAAACAAAGTGCTGACTCTGGTCTCAAACCCCTTGCAGCAGATTCAGAGAACACGTACAATATGACTTCGCTTACTTTCAGTTGCTCACTAGACAGCTGTTTGCCTTTCTTATCTCCTTGGAAGGGGGAGGGCGTTGGATGGCTCTTCTAGCCCCGGCTGCTGGTCCTCCTGTCTCTTCTTATTCTTTTGTATCTCTTCCTTTTTGTAGGTGTGTTGCTGCACAGTTTACAGGGTGCCTAGTTTTGGAAAGAGAACCAAATTCTCTTTGGAAGCAGTGATTCTCCAATCTCAGTACAACCTTACCAGCTCACAGGGGCTTCGGGGCAATGTTGGACTTCTCAGATACGCATAGTCACAGTAGTACATCCACTGGCCAGTCTCATTATGTATTTCAGCATTGGACCTAAGTCTGGTTAATCTCAGCTCAATGTTTTAGTAGTGGCAAAGGGAAGTATACAACACTAGACATAAGGCTAAAGCTTGGTGTCTACCCTGTCCCCATGAGGACATAGAGGCTATGCTCCCAAAGAGTGAAATGTATATGATAGAATATTGGAAAGATCCAGTTACTTCACTGTATCTTAATTAGTACAGGATGTTTTGTGAGATACTGGATCAAGCCCTATATGAAGCTGTCTCCATCTGAAACAATTTTGTCTTTTTAAAATTAGTTTTCCTTAAGCCAATTTGACATAGATTTAATCTAAAAGTTTTTTGTGAATATACTAGTTCTGCCATAGGCTTTGCCCATATTTTCTTTTTCTCTCTTTCCTCCTTTCTTCCTCCCTCCTTCTCTCTGTCTCTCTCTCTCTGTAAGGGTCTATAGGGTCTACAGGGTCTCACTACATAGATCAGACTCAAAGTGATCCATCTGGTCTGTATTCAGCCTCCCAAGAGCTCGGATCATAGGCACACACCACCACACCATCTCAATCATCTTCTCGATACACCCTGGGGTGGGGCCAACACAGCTTCCTTCCTTCCTTCCTTCCTTCCTTCCTTCCTTCCTTCCTTTCTTTCTTTCTTTCTTTCTTTCTTTCTTTCTTTCTTTCTTTCTTTCTTTCTTTCGACAGGGTCTTGCTATGCAGTTCAGATTGGCCCCTAGCTTACTATGTAGCCCAGGTCTGGAACTCTCATTGATCCTCCTGCCTCAGCCTTCTGAAGTGCTGAAATTGCAGTCATGCACCACCATGCCTGGCTCTGCTCATATTTTATATCAGGAAAATTTCTTATAGAGAGAAGAGATATTTTACTCCCTTCCTTTCCTTTTATTTCAGATACTGGGACTACATGTCAAGCTTCACTTTAAAAGCTCAGCTGAGCTATTATAAATGGAAATACGTAGTGTTGTGTCTAGTCTGTAAGCCCCTGGAGGGAAGTTATAATAGATAGAATGTTGTGGTGTAGGTATGGATGGTGGGACAACCTTTTATGTGATAGATCTCCACCACACATAGGCAAATAATTTGATTATATTGAGGAGGAGGAAGATAATTTGAAAATTAATGGCAGCTATCTGATTGGTCATCAAAGGGCTGGTGAATCTTTGGGGAGAGGGTGTGTTTATAAAAGGGGAGCATATTACCTTAAGGATGGCTGCAAATTCTGACGCTTCCTTTTAAAGATGGAGTCTAACTACCCTTCCTTAAAATTTTGCTTGGTCTTCATAAATGTTTGACCCGTAAGTTATGGCAGAAAGACTGCTTTTGGGCAACAGATATGGATATATAAAATTATACGAACTAAAACAAGTTTCTGTACAGCTAAGACAACAAATCAGCCGAAAAAAATGGGAAAACTATTTGCAAACCACATCTCAAAAGGGGTTAATGTCCAAAATATTTAAGACACCCAATCAAATTAATATTTAGAAAATAATAATGAAGTTACAAATGAGAAAAGGTAGGTATTTCTCAATGGCAGACACACAAATAATAGACAAGTATATTTAAAAAATGCTCAGCACAAATAATCGCTAAAGAAATGTAAGTTTAAGACACAATGGCAGGCTGGGGATATAACACAGCAGTCTAAGCACCTGTTGGGCAAGTGGAAGGATCCAGTTCAATCCCTGATACTGCCCTGGGTGTGGTGGTGTATACCTGTAATCCCAGTGTTGGGGAGACTGAGACAGGAGGAACATTATGAGTCTGAGTTGTATAGTGAGACCTATACCAAATAAATAAATGATTAAAAAAATTTAAATCCCAATGGCTCTCAAGCCACACCTATTAGAATGACTATTATCAAAAAGACTAGTGAGAACAAGTGTTAGAGAAGATGCTAGGTAAAGGAAACTTCTATACAGGGTTAGTGGGAGTGTAATTAGCACATCGGGGAATTATGATCAACAATGTAGATGTTCCCAAAATGAATGGGAAAGCAAATAGAAAAGATTTCATTGTTGGGTACATATCCAAAAGAAATAGAATTGGTGTGTTGAGGACAGATAAGTATTCTCATGTACATCAGAAGCATTATTCACACTCAGGGGCCAGGGAGATGGCTTAGTAGAATAAGTGCTTCCCTGGCAAGCACAAGGACTTGAGTTCAATCCCTGGTTCTGAAAAAAAAAAAAAACTAAAACAACAACAAAAAATTATTCACATTCACTTGGATAGGAAGTCAGCTTAAGTGCAAGGGCGGAATAATGGATAAGGATTGCATGCGTGTATGATGGAACACTATGTAGTCTTAAGAAAAAGGAAATCCCATCATTCATGGCAATATATAGGTTAGTCTGGAGGACCTTACAGTAAATGAAAGTAAGCCAGGTGGGAATCTTACTTGCATGTAGAATCTTATAAGCTCAACCTCATTAGACGTGGATAACAGAAAAGTAGACCAGTCAATTTGTACATATGAGGAAGAGGAATATCAAGGCTCGGGGTGTCTTGCTGTACAGTGATAGATGACCAGAACCAAGGGCAGCTCCTTCACTACCCATGTGACACAGAGGATTCTCCAGCATATGAAGAACTTAGAATTCTGGGGTCCTTTAAGCACTTTTAACCTGAAAAAATGGAATGGACCTATCTATCTCAGAGCTGCTAGCTTCTCTTCCCATTCTGACCCAAATTCTTACTGGGAGCGTCCGATGCGTTTGGCCAATTCTGGACGCCCAGCAGATGCACCTGCACTCTGCTCTCTGCCTGCCAGTAAGCAACTGGGTATCCATGGGAAGATGTCTTTCCTGTCCTTCACTCCATCTCCCTTTTTCCAGCCACTCACTGTCACTTCACTCTTTCTGGTTTCTGATACCATCTGGAGAGATTTTCTTTGGTCTTCTATAAAATGTACAGGAGGGGATTGGAGCTGTGACCTTACCTTCTCAATCAGCTCCTGGCAATTAGATCCATGAATACCACTGAATAGCGATAAACATTGTCAGAATAAATGGGCAAGTGTGTGTCCTTCCCCTACTTATTGCAGAGAGAAGACTGTCCTGGTAAGTGTCACTTCTGATGCTTGGACAGTCCATGATCTTATTCAGTGGGGACTAAAATGCTTGAACCAGCCAAACACATGAATATTATATCATACCCAAGGAACTGGAAGATGAGGATGGTAATCAATCTAAAAATATCTTTTCCTTGAGAAGACACCAAAATAAACTTCAGTTGTTCTAGCATCCCGCTCAGCTGGCCACATTGCTGTGTGTTGGGGTGAATTTTTGGCCAGTTCTTGGTTCCCCTGCCCATGAGGGACCTTTAAGTTTTGGGAATGTGTTTATGCCACATCCCCGTTAATACCTCATAAAATACTATTTGCCAATAATGTCACCCTATAATTACATTTGCTGAACTTTCTCTGCCCGTGTGTGTGTGTGTGTGTGTGTGTGTGTGTGTGTTCTCCTTTCATTAGGTAGCTTCAACCTTTATAACGTTACCAATTGACACCATAATTAGTATAGTTTACTGTAGCACTGATTATGAGGGGCCTCCTTGTCAATCAGCCTCTGTTTGTTTCTATCCCAGCAGCCATTGTTCCCTTTCCTCAGAGCCTTGGCTAATTTACAGGGCACTTGGGTGCAGGGTTCCACATGTGCATAAGAAAGGGCTGCTCCCCGTGCCTCTCTGAGCTTCAGTGGTC
Organism: Ctenomys sociabilis; assembly: GCA_004027165.1. Classification (NCBI taxonomy): domain Eukaryota; kingdom Metazoa; phylum Chordata; class Mammalia; order Rodentia; family Ctenomyidae; genus Ctenomys; species Ctenomys sociabilis. Next base: position 27,876 of record PVKA01014326.1, read on the forward strand.
ACTTTTCTTCCAGTCTCATTCTGTAAGGCCCTCAAGCAAAGATGCATGATCATTCCCTCCGGCAAATGTTGGGGGCTGGGATCTGGGTGCCATCCCAGCCTCTCCTAGGATTGCTGGGTGGCCTTTGGCAAGTGGCCAGACATCTCTGGGGACACGCCCCGCACCCAGCTCTCTTTCCTGCCCTACCTGCCTCCAGAGGCTTCAAAGAGCTAACAGATGTGGGAGAGCTTTTGAAATAATCGTGCCATATAAATTCAAGGTGTTTGAGAATGGTTTTCTCATAAACCTGCCAACACTATCTTTTTGGAAAAGACAGAAGTCACAAATCCACTCTCATTTTAATTTATCCTGGTATTTCCTCAGCAGATGGCTAAAGAGCTGCTTGTCGCTTGTCCTCAGAGCCAGCAGCTACAGGCCTGTGTCTTCTCTGTAAGCCCCGAGGACCAGGGCCTCTCTGGAGGAGCAGATCTGGCTTTGTGTGATCCTCACAGAGGTCTGTGGAGAAGGAGGGAAAGTGCCTTTCCTTCCTCTGAAGTTTCTGGGGCTCAATATGGGGAAGCAGATGCTGTCTATCATCAGCCATCCTCCCTATTATACTCCCCTGACTGGCGTGGAGGGGTGTCTGTCCGACCTGGAGGGGTGTCTGTCCGACCTGGCTTCTTTTTTTTTTTTTTTTTTTTTTTTGTCTTTTTTGAGACAGGGTCTCAGTGTGCAGTTCAGGCTGGCCTTAAGCTCACTTTGTAGCTCAGGCTGGTCTCGAACTCCCAACAATCCTCCTGCCTCAGCCTCCCTAGTGCTGGGATTACAGGCATGCACCACCATGCCTGGCCCGACCTGGCTTCTCCTCTACTCTGGCAACTCTGTGAGGTGGACACTGGGCCTGGCCCCGCCTACCTTCCAGAAGCAGATGTGAGACCCATCACTGAGTTTCCTGGACCTCTGCTCCAGGGATGCCATGCTGGCAGCTGTGTTTATTTGCATCCTGGACATCCTATTCCTATACATAACCCTAAGCATAGGATGGGAACTAAGGGAAGAATTAGAAAGCTCTAATTTAGTAGCAGACTAAGCCTGGTTTCCAACCTAGCATAAAAACCTATAAAATAGCTGAGCACTGCTTCCTCTACCTCCTGTATCCTCTTGTTACATAACTCAGAGTGGAGAGGTCTGGGCATGCCAGAAATCTCAGTTTCTAAAGCTGAAAATCTGTATTTTTGCCAATGGACTAGATTACCTTCTTGAGGATTTCTCTATATGTACCCAACCTGCTCCTGTGACAGGAAGCTCCATGCTCTCTCGGGCAGCCTCTAGCACTGCCATGCAGGTGTGGTGCTTCCCATCCTTAAGTGTACCTCAGAAACCTTCCTTCCATCCTGGACCTCCATACAGGAGTAGGTCCCAGGTTTTTCCTTGGAAGCCACATGGTGCAAGTCTACTCCTCTCTTCAGAATCTACTTTTCTTCATTTTCTTGTCTTGTCCTGTAATCCATCTGTCGGCCTCTCAGGTACCTGAGGTACCAGTGCCAGGGATCAGCCTCCCTCACTTGTCATTTTCCTAACCAAAATTCACATTAAATCTCAGCCTGCCTTCTAGAGTGGGTGACCATGGAAGGTCACTTTTCTGACCCTCTGATGCCAAGGTCATGCCCCCTTTGGACGTGCCTCAGTGCCGCTGTGCACTTTCCAGTAGTGATGCCACTTCTGTGCTTTCTCCTCCTTCTCTAGTTTCTTTCCTTCTCACTGACTGCTTGACACTAAGGCTTCTCCCTCCAAAAAGTCCAGACTCCTCCCCTTCCCATCTCCTTGGGACCCCTCTTGCCCTCTGTGGACACTCCTTTTCACCTCAATCCATTCAGATGCTCACTGTGGGGACCCGACAGCTTGGAGATACCAGACTCTCAGTGAGCAAGTTCCTCTTCTTAAAGCCTCAGAGCAGATTCCAACTCCCAGCAGACACACATGTAATGTGGCTTATGCGATATTACTCTTGCTTAAGTTAGCCTGTGATTTAGCATTCCTGTTTAGCCGTGGAATTCCACTGAGGATATTGCTCGATCCCAAATCTTTTGTCAGTGTAATTGAGCATAACATCTTTTCAGGTTTGTATTTCAAAAGATGCATTATCTCCCCTCTTCCATTTGTTCTGTTCGAGCTGTTCCAAACTTTTAACTTTGCCCCATCCCTCTGAAGGAATTTGAGTTTTAGGCTGATAATTTATGTTTATGCTGAGAAGGCGATTTCCTTTCTGCACCCAGAATGATTAATAGACTTCTCCCAGTAAATTAGTATGAGAGAGGACATAGGTAAATTGCTAACCAAAACTGAGAATTTCACCCTGTTTCAGGGATTTCTTCAAGCTCTTTCCCATTCGTTTTGCACCCTTGCTTCATGTCACCTGGAGGGTACCCCCTTTGACCCGAGCCTCCCTCCCCCTTATTTCCCACCTCCCCAGAGTCTTCCTTCAAGAGCAAAAAGCAGCCAAATCCCCCTACCTGCTCTCTGCTTTCTTGTGGTCTGTAAGGATGGATTCTACATTTTCTTACAGTCGAAAACCTCAAAAGAAGGATATTATTTTGTGACACGTGAAAATTATATGAAATTCAAATTTCTAGGTCCCTAAATAAAGTTTTGTTGGAACGCAGCCACGCTCCTTCATTTATGTATTGTCTGGTTGATTTTGCACTCAGATGGCAGAGCGGGGTGGTAGTGACAGAGACCTTATGGCCCACAGGGACAAAAATATTTACTATCCCCTGAAGAAAAAGTTCGCCAACTCCTGCTATGAAAGAAAGAGCGCTTGCTTGTGCTCAGGTAGATCTGGAGACTGGGGAGTATTTGTTTCAGTTTCAGCAATGGTATCTTTATTTCTTTTAGAAAGCCCCCTCCTTGGCTCTCAGTTCATGTGATCTGAACAGGCCTGATTCTCTCCCACCTGGCCCTGCCCAACAGGTGAAGCGCAGGAGTCAGGCTACAGCCAATCACCTCAGCGTGTCCTCCACCAGGGAGGGAAATTGGTTCTGTGTGATGGTCACGTGGCCCATTAATCAGTGAGACCTGTATCAGAGCTTCTGTGAGAGAAGCAGGCAAGGCAGAGAGAGCAGGGAGAAGCATTAGGCCCTTTGTGACTGAGTGGTTTGATACAGAGTCAGAATTAGTGACCTCTTCCTAGCCCTGGATTCAGTCAGGCCTGATTCTTCAACCCCTTTGTCTGGTGGAGCCCACTCCTCTTTCCTTGAAGCTGTGCTTCTGGAGCTAATGGGTTGCACTTCTGTTACATGTGTCTGTTACAGTAGAGGGTTTAGCTTACATGCCTGCCAATCTTTGCATGTTGGCTGAGAAAGTCTTCCCATGGCCCCAGCTCTGCATTAGTAAACCCCTGCCTCTTTTGCCATGGAAGCTAAGCTGAGAGTAGACTGCTCAGACCTTCCCAGAAGTAAGGAGGCTAGACCTCTGGGGCAACACTTTGTCTGCAGCAGAGAGAGCAACTTGGCACCTAATCCAGTGCAGCAGAATTGCCATCACCTCCTTTACCTGCGTGCCTCCTGTTTCCCAGGTGGGACTTGGGCTAAATGTATTAGCAGAAGAAACTCACTGACAGGAAAGCCAGGGTGTGTGCCTGACTTTGGGAGTGGCTGTGGCACTTTATGGGCTGCAGGGTCTCTGGCACACCATTGAGATTTTATGAAACTTGGTGATACACCTCAATGTGAGTCAATGATACTGTGTATGTTTTCCCTTGAGTGTTATAAGGAATCATCAAAAAATACAGGTAAAAATGAGTGTAAAGCAGTGCATGATGCTGAGGCTGGTGACAGTTGAAACCAAGAAGCTGCTGGTTGACCAGAAGGTCTTAGAAGAGGGAATTGGGTACCAGTTGGACTTCCCCTCTCAACATGTTCATGAAGTAGATGAGGCAGGTACCACTATCCTTGCATAAGGAAGGAGGAAGCTGAGATTGAGCATCTTGCCTCTGTCCCACTGGAGTGACACTGGTTCTTGAGAATGTAAGTCCAGATACAACGACAACATCTTCAGAAACAATGTCTGGCAGAAGTGAGAGCAGCAGCTGGTTGTGGACCTTCTGTTCTGGACACATATGTCCCCATACAATGCTAACAGCACGTCCTGGCTCAACCCTCTCTGCCTACTCACCCACATCCCATGGGAAGTAGCTGCTTCCAAAGGGCTACAGTCTGCAGTGGCAATCATGATGGGGTTTTGAGGGGTGCTCTCCATGTTACACACAGCTCTGGGGTTTCACAGACAATTAAACAGGAGCAGAAAACAGCATGCGGCTACTTGGGGTTTAAAGGAATCAGTGCATATGGACCCAATTTCCTCTACAGCACAAGTGTGTTTAAGCCTAAAGACAGAAGTACTTAGGATGCATGGATTTAGAGCGTGCAGAGTTGCTTGCTCAAGACCACTTGTGGGTGGTGCCCCATGGATAGGATCCATAGTGGGTCTCTGGCAGCCCCAGAAGAAGTCCATCTAGAGTCGCAGTGTGACTTGATCCTGCTACAGCAAGATGTTTTCAAAAAACTAAAATGTAGGATAAATCTTACTCCCACCATCTTTTTTTATTCTCCCATGGATGCTTTGGACAGGGTGTGGTGGTATTTAGTGCTGTGTGGAAGATGGTGAGAGGCCAGCTGACCTGAGATGCTCCAAGCTGACCACTTGGTCAGAGCCCAGGGAGAGGATCCAGGAATGTGAAGGGAGTGAAGTGGGGGTGTCCAGTTCAAGGGCAGGTAGAGAAAGACCTCATCCATTCAAGGGAGATGGGACCAGCCAGGAGACTGGGTAGGAACACAGGCTAAAGAGGACCTCCTAGTGGAGCCCTGCAGGTGGGCATCTCCATCTCTAAATCTAGTCAGTCCTCCACTGCCTCTGCAGCACACCAGAACATGGCCTGGCCTGTTGTGGAGAAAGAGCCTGATAGGAGCCCAGCAGGAAGACTTCATGAAGACCACTGGCTGGCTGTGTTCTCATCCCTAGGCAAGGAGCAGGTTCATAAGCAGAAGCAGGAGGAGGGTCATCAGGCAATGAGGAAGATCCTACGTCCTCCTTCTAGAGTCGAAATGAGCAGGTGAAGTTCCAGACTGTGGCTGCTCAGCTGCTGCAGAGTGAGTTCCAGCAGGCCAGAGGTTGTGCGTCCTCAGGGCCCCTAGGGTGGAAGCTTCCTGGTGGGCTCCACCCTCAGTACAAGGGCCTGGGAGGAACAGGAACACTTAAATCTTCTCAAGAACCTAAATTTTGTTGGTCTGCTGAGAGGAACAGTAAATACTTAAATAGTTGTTTTTCTCTCTCCTTTTTAATTTTTTATAATTTCTTGACCAATTTTGCATGCTTGTATCTGGTAATCTGAGCAACTAATTTGAAGACAACAATATGCAATAAAACAACCATTATTGGATTCCTATCATTTTACTTAGTGAAAATCTGTATAGTTTTTAATCTCTTTACTATTTTTATCCCCTTTAAATTTTTTTTAAAAGGGGTGGGGAAGAGACAAGGATGCTCTAGATCTATGTTGAAGAAAAGAAATGGACCTATGTGACAATAAGGGTTTGGTTACTTGGAAATTCATTTTCTACTGCCCAAGGTAGAAAAATTAACCCATCCATTTGCTTTAAATCAGCCCAAATACCCATAATCAGGTGGATGGCTTGTGCGATTTCTGCTCTCTAAGAAAATCCAATAAGGTTGTACTTGTCTTTCTGCCCTTTGACACTGGAAAGAAAATTGTGGAAGATAAGGAGAGGAAAATCTCTTGAAGAAAGTTCCAGAATTCTGGAATGGCAGAGACCCACAGGGATAGTGGGCAATGCCTAGGACTTTAGACATTAGTTAGGAGTACACAGTGAGGGGTCAGTTCTTGGCCAGAAAAGCTGGCAATAATCATTTTAATAGTAAAGTGGGTCTTTCTCATGAGTAAGGCTACCCTCCAGTCTAAGCAGTCAGCTTGGATAGTCTTGTGAGCTTCAGGAGAAAGCAAGACCAGGACATGAGTCTTCAGGGCCTCACCTCTTCTCCTGAGTACCAGTAGCAGCAGAAAGGAAGGAAAATATAGCTGTGTATCAGGGTGCACATTTGCAAATTCAGCACTCTGGGAGGCTGAGGTAGAAAGATTATAAATTGAAATCTACCCTGGGCAACTTAGTGAGAATTTGTCTCAAAAGGAGAATTTCTGAAAAAGGATTAGGGATGAGCTCAACTTGATGGCCCTGGGTTCAATCCTCAGTAATATATATATATATATATATATATATATATATATATATATATATATATATATATATATATATATATATATATGAAAGAGAGAGAGAGAGAGAGAGAGAGAGAGATCTGACTATGTCTAAACTATCCAGGAGGGACAATAGGGCTGAATTGGAAGGCCTGGGGCAGAAGCTCATGGGCTCAGAAGTGTGCAGGAAACAAAAGCCAAGAAGGTATGTTGTGGGTGACTAGAGGGACCTCTAGCCTTTCGCTCTGTCTGTGGCAGTGAGAGAGGACTCATTCAGAAAGCACCAAACAAATGAAGACGCCAGCTGAATGCTTCCATCTGCAGCTCTGATTGAATTATGGGGAAAGAGGGGTTTGAGGAAGCTGTTGGCTGATCTCTACCATGTTGTGGCAAATGAGGCCCTTTGGCCTCTTGGAAAACCCATGCTTTATTAAAATAAATTAAAAGAGATTGAGTCCTTCTGTTCCCTTCTCCCCTCTCCCCCCATTCTGGAGGCAGCCCCACGCTGCTTGCCATTGTTTCCCCTTCAGATAGCTTGCACTGCAGAGGGGCCAGCCTGTAATTACTCTGCCTGCTGAAAAGGACGGCTGTCACTTAAGAGGAACCCTGACTGCTTGCCTTCCACTGGGTCTCTGAATCATGCCAGAGCATCTGTCTATAATCTCTTCAGCTCGAGCTTTGTTTGAGCCAGACTAGTGGCAGGGAACTGACAGGGTTGCTGGTGGCCAGAGGAGGCAGTGGGAGGGACATGAAGTTGCTTCCCAGGATGTTGGCCCGCCAACCTCGAGCCTCCCCCACCCAGGGGAAGAAGCTTTGGTGTGAGGAGCCACCACCAGGGAGAGCGCACATATGAGGTCTAGCTACTTGCATTTCTCAGAAGGAGAGGGGAGGCTGTGGGTCAAAGCTGGGATTGAATGTTTGAGAAATCATATCATGACTAGGTAGGGGACCCATGAAAGCAGAGCTATGCTCTTCAGTGGGACCACTTGTGATCACAAGTAGGAGATATCCAGCTTTATCTGACATGCACAGAGAAGGGAAATTCTCCCATAACTAACTTGATGGTTCATATGAACTCTGTGCAAGCTAGATCGAGATGTCTCACAAACACATCCCTAAGGGCTTGTCCCTGTCCTCTCTAGACTTGGCCTCACTGAGAGATTCTGAGCTGACTTGGTTGCCAGCAGCTTCTATGCAGCCCATCCATCCCCTGACTGGTTGGGCCAAGGTTAGTTTCAATCATTAGAGCAATTGCTCTGGTAAGAACAGAGTAGTGTCCTGATTGTTTCAGCCAGGGTTAGACACTCACTCTCTGGAGCTAAAGCTAGATTGGGCTTTCTTAGAATCTTAAGGACCCCAGGGGAAATTATGGGCTATTGGAAAAGAACAGAAGGGTGGGGCCTGATAGATGTCTACCATGTTCCCTAAAAGAGAACATGGAAAGCCTCTGAATGACTGACACATGGATGTGCTCTTAATCCTCTGGTAAGGCCCATCATAAACATACTCATTCTAGAATAACTGAGGCAGAAGAAACATTTGAATGTCTTGCCTTCTTTCAGAACCAAGCCTTATCTCTAATGTGGAGCCATCATCAATGGGTCACTAGGCTCTGAAGGACCAGGAAGGTATCACTTTATAAAATGTCTTCATACAATTTGTCCTTATGAGTAAGAGACATTATTCCTTATGGCTCTCACTCACAAATGTAGACACATCCAGGGCCCTCTGCCTCAACTTTGGCTATTTTCCCTACCTTATATGGATCCCTACTGCATTTCCAGAATATTGATTTCCTTATACTTCCTGAAGACCTAATTTTCTTCAGAAAGATACCATGTAATCCTTGAAAGCAGAGCATCCCTGATACTGTGAAATATATGTTGGTCTTCAGCCCACTGTCCTGGCACAGAACTGTTAAATCCTAGGAATTTCCAAGTTAGTGTCCCTTTAAGTGAATTGAGGTTGGCAGACCATAGGTAGCTTCACAATGTGGTTTGGAATCGGAAAGGATTGGAGAACAGGGATTTTTCAGGACCACCTCTCCAACCTCGGAGGAGGAAATAGGAACTGAATGGCCACTGACTCGTGTGAGGTTCAGAGAGCTTCTTATACTGAAGTCTGGAGGTTCTTGGAAGCGGTGCATCTTGTACGGACTTGAACTCTCCACATCTCTGTCCAACACCTTGCCTTCTGAATATTTTTTTTTCTTTTGAGATAGGGTCTTGCTATGCAGTTCAGGCTGTCCTTGAGTTCACTTTGTAGCTCAGGCTGGTCTCAAGCTCACAACGATCTTCTTACCCCAGCCTTTGAAGTGCTAAGATTATAGGCATGCACCAGCTCTGCAGATTTTTATGCATGTTTTTTCTAATAATTATCATAATAAATTGACCCATACAAGGAAGTATTTCCTGAAGTCTATGAAATGCTTTACGAAGTAATTTGAATCCAAAGAGGGTGAGGGAAATTTTATTTATGGCAACTCAGATGTACAAGTATGATCAACACAAGGCTTGCTATTGGCTTTAAAAGTGTAGAGTGGGTAGGCTTGGGGACTGAATCCACAACCTGTATGGGTTGGTGTTGTCTCCAGCCAGATAGTGTCAAGCCGAGTTGGATGAGAGACAACTGTCCTGGTATGAACTATGGCAGAAATACCTGCTTGCTCGTGGGGAGAAATCTCCACACATTTTGGAGGACAGATATATCTTGTACTCATGGCTGTGGTATGGCAGTAGAGAAAAAAAGTTTGGTTCTTCATACATTTTTCCTCAGTATCAGACATTTTCTGCTGCCTTTTCATTTGCAAATATACAAGTCTTAAGAATTATAAACTTGAAACCATGTAGGCTCACGTGTTGGACGCTAACGATAGCTCACTGTGTTGGGATAGTTAAGGTAGCAACGATAAGACCAGAGTCTTCAGCGGAGGAAAGCAGTGCCATAGTTACGATGGTGAGGTCTGAACTTGACCCTGTGGAGAAAAGACAATTGGCTAAGAAAGTCAGTTAGAAATGCTCCCTGCTAGGTAGGCAATTGTCTACTTGGCCCTTAAAATTCTAGGGGACAAACAACATGGCTTCAGGAGACAATTTTGTGATGCAGTATTTGTCTTTAGTACACTGGCCTTTCCAAAGACTCCCATTTGCCAGATTGGTCCCTATCCTTGTGATGGAAAGGAAGGATTCCCCTGAGCTTAAAGGTGAACACACTGTCTGTCCTCCTTTCTGTCTCACTGTCAAACAAATGCAACTTGGGCCAAGAAGTAATTACGGTAGGAGCAGCTGTAAATACCCAAGGAGGAAACAAAGACCCACATCCTGAGGAAGCACTGAGCCAGGCTAAGTTTAGGCATAAAGAAGAATTCTTCTTGGAAATCTGTGGCAATTAAGAACTCCAGAAAACAATGAACCAAAAACATTTTTAAATTATTTTTAAAAAAATCAGATATGCATGCAATGGAATTAGCATCACACATTACTGTTGGAATCTGAGGCCAAATGACCTCTGGGGTCACTTCCAGCTGTTCAGTCTTTCATTCAAACTGAAAAGATGAGAAAATTCAGTTTCTGAAGACCCAAATTAGAGTCACAGGGAGATGAGAAACTAATCAATCCCATGTACTTTGCTGACATGTGGTATTTATGAAGCATCTGCTCTACATCCAGAACGGTAGAGAAGGAAATGAGACAAGGGAGGGCGAGAGCCTGCCCTCCTGGAATCAGCTGACAGAAATTGACTGAAAAACCAGGAAAGACCATGTATCAGGTTTTGCCCTAAGGACCAGGCATCCCCTAGTACTGTATCACAGGACAGTTGTGTTGTAGAGTGGAAGGAAGCATATTAAAGAAGATGCCCAGGGGCCAGGGAGATGGCTCAGTGGAATAAGTGCTTCCCTGGCAAGCACAAGGGCCTGAGTTCAATCCCTGGTTCTGAAAAAAAAAAAAAAAAAGATGCCCAGGATGCAAGAAAGGATATATTGGGAGAAACTGAAGTTCATGAGGAGTAGTAAGAATGTGGAATGGTTTCCCCAAGAAAGTAAGGCCTGCCCTGAGGACTGAAGAATGAGCTGGTGGTGTTATCACAACACAGGGAAAAGTTCAAACTAAGGAGGAGGTTTGACAAGATGACCATTTGCACACACCCTCTCAGCAGAGCCTCCCTCCCAGTGCTCAATGAAGTGAGCAAAGGGCAATCAGATTAAAGGTACACGTCTCAAAATTCATAAAGATGCTGGTAGGTAGGAAATGTTCGGAATTTTCTAAGAAAATTGAGGCACTAATATGGAAATGAAATAGTGCCTTTCCTCACAGAACTCTATCTGTGGCTTCTAATTTGCAGGAGAAATAGTTGACAAAAGGAGCTTAGCTTGTAATTAATTAAAAAAAAAAACTTAGAAGAGAACATGATCTCCTCACTATGAATCCAAATCCATGAAATGCACACAAACCTAACATTACAAAGAATTCAAGGACCTAAATACGTTCATTGCTAAAAAAAATAAATATGTGAAAGATAAACAGAAACTGGAAGTCTTTCTTCTAAAATGTTTTTTCAAGTCAAACAAGGAGAGGTTATTTCAAAACTTGAATAAGCAGAAGGGATCCAGGTAAAGTGCTTCATAATTTATTTAAAAAAGCTAGCAAGCTATTGGTATATACCTCAAAAATGAAAAAGTAAACCACAGACTCACTCATGAATATAGATTTAACTTTCTAAATGTTAAAATACTAGCATTAAATCTAGAACTACAATAAAAATGTTCTCATGACAAAGAAACATTTTTTGGATAAGAATGTCAATTCAATATTAGAAAATCTGTCAATATACTTAATAACATTAATAGAACAAACAGAAAAAATGATTCCTCCCTTCCTGAAAGGCATCTAATCCAATTTGCAAATAATTTCTGTTAAAATAGACTAGAAATATACTTTTGAAGCTTTAAAACCATTTTTATCCATTCATAGTTATGTAATTACAAGACATTTGAAGTGTACTTGATATGGCTATGAATTTACTAAAGAATAGTAATTATCAGAATTATTTAATGTTATTTGGAAGTTGAAGCCAGTGTAATCCAGTAAGAAAAAGAAATAATAGTTGCAAACATTGTGAGGAGAAGCAAGAAGGAAGAGGCAAGAGGGGAGGGAAAGAGAAGAGGAGAGAAGGAGAGAGGAGAGAAAGCAGCTTTAACAAAAGGCAGTATAGTGCACTCGTTACTGGGGGAACTCCTCTGTTGAATCAATGCAGGTGCTACCTAAGAAGAAATATGTCACATATAGGAATGAAGAGAACTGGGGAGCTTCGGGGAGTCCAGGGAGATGTTACCATCTGTATTAGCCTGTAGGTAAACAAGGTCTTTTCTTCATGGTTAGAGTCTTTGGAGGCAGAAAGAATGAAGAAATATCAGAGAAAGGCATGCACATAAGGCCTGCTCCCCAACCCGACTGCAGAGGGATGGGATGGGAGGAATCTGCCTTGGGCTTAGAATCCTTACCTTTGAAGAGGGCAGAAGTATATCTCTGTGTGGATGGACTCTTAGCACACACGACCACGCCCTGATTGCATAAAACCTAGAAATGTCAGTTTGTCCTCTACAATGAAGAGTGACCATAGCCCATTGCACCTAAGATTGCTGGAATCAAGACCTGTAGAAGATACATGTCTATATGAGGTGGGTACAAATCATTCCAGTAGAGCAGTTATTTTAATATTTTACTCTATTTAGTCAGGGAAGATATTTCCCTGGCACTCTTGATTTAACTACTCAAGTCCTTTCCAAACACGACCAAAGTTAGAAAACAGCACAAATTTGCATAAGAATCAAACGTTCCATTTGTTACTGCTGCCACATACAAAGTACAGTAGAGGGGCCAGGGAGATGGCTCAGTAAAATAAGTGCTTGCCTGGCAAGCACAAAGGGCCTGAGTTCAATTCCCGGTTCTATGAAAAAAAAAAAAAAAAAAGCAGTAGAATTATGGGTGATTTTTTTTAAACACTGCATATTGTTTAATTTTCTGAATGACTTGCACTGAGTATGTTCTTGTGAGGAAAAATAAAGGTAAAAATGTACGGGAGCAAAATGTTTTGGGGCAAGATGGGGAAGAACATCTTCATGAACCATATCAGGGAATGTAAACTAGCAATTCTTGAGTAGGAAAGCTCTTAATGTTTATCATGCACATAAAAATAGATTGAACAAACTGCTGCTGGCTGAGCCCAGTCACTAGAAGGGCATGAGAGGGACCAGGCTGGCAGGAGTGGGGCCCCAGGAGTAGGAAATAGGGTGGTGCAGTGTCCTACTTGGGGGAGGGGAGGGCTTGGCTTCAAATTCTCCTTCCAGCTAAGTCCTACTCAGTCATGAGCTGCTCTGATTTTTACACGTTGCTGAAGTCAATCTGTCAGTGTTTTCCTAAGGATTTGCAAGCCCAGGTTCACAAGAAATGTTGGTGTCTAGCTTCTTGGTTACTTTATTCTTTGTAATGTTTTGGTTTTTGTCCTCGTCTAAGGGTAATGTTGGCTTTAAAATAAGTCAGGTAGTGCTACCTCCTGTTTTAATTTTTGCCGAACTGGGTATAGAATTCATATTTTTCTTAAAAATTTCATAGAATTTACCAGAGAAGAAGAAGTCCTCTAGGCCTGATGCTTCTTTCATGGGAACATTTTTAATTGACTAATTTAGTATCATATATATATATATATATATATATATATATATATATATATATATATATATATACACACGCACACATATATGTCAGAGATATTCAAATTTTCCATTTTTACCTGACTAAAGTCAGCTTTAGTAATGTATCTTTCATAAAGTTTTTGCTTGTATTAACCTATTAATTCCTAAAAGGTAAAATGAAGCCTGCTCTCTTTTATTCATGTTCTATTTAATAACCGTCTTCTCTTTGTTTCCTTGATAAGTGTATCTAGAGATGTTATCAAATGTGCTGAACTTCTTTCTTTCTATAATTTTTCAGAAGGCTTTGGTTTCCATCTTTTCCATTATTGTTTACTATTGAAAATTGAAAGTGTTATTTGTGTTTATTTTATTTTATGATTACAATGTATTAATTGTACATATTAACTAAATTCAGTTGTAGTCTTACATGCATATAGCTTACACTGATCAAATCCTATCTCCCACTGAACTAAGAGAAAGTAGCTGTGTAATTATCCTATTTTGTATATACATATGTGTGTGTGTGTGTGTGCACATATCTTTTTCACTACAAAGAGGTCCTTCATTTATATCCCCCTTTTTGTTTGGTTTTGTCTGAATGTTTAGATGAGATATCATGTCTTACTATGAATAACTACTATGAAGATAACAATATGCAATATTGTTTTAAAACTGTCTCATTGCTATTTCTTTCTCAATAAAATTAATTTTAAAATATCCTATCTCCTTTTATTTGTCCTCCTCTGATACTATTGAGTTTTGGCTGCTTTTGTTTCAACTGACTTCCTTTTTCTATTTACCTTTACTTTTATTGCTTTTCTTTATGTTATGGTAAGAACAAACGGCATGAAATTTACCAGTGTAAGAAAATTTTAAGTGTACAGCATGTGATCAATAATTCTAACACAATATTTTTCAGTAGATCTCTGAAACTTATTTGTTTTCAAGTTTTAAAGATGAGAACTTACATTATTAATTTTGAAACACTGTCCCTTTTCAATATAAACATACATTATTAAGCATGTTTCTAGCTGTGTCCCACACATTTGCAATTTTTCTTTAACTTTATTAGGATATTTTTGAAGTCTTTTCTTGTAACAATTGCTCCTGCACCTTGGTTATTTATAAGACCATTGTTCAATTTTCAAAATGTTTGGTGGTCATCCAGATGGTTTTGTGGTTCTTAAATCTCTACTTGAATAGGCCAGGGTGATAGCTCAGTGGAATAAATACCTGCCTAGCAGGGACAAAGTCCTGAATTTCAATCCTATATAAATAAATAGATGACTAATTTAATTCTTAAAATGTTAGAGAAACTACTCTATTCCATTCAAAATCTACTAAAATTACTAGCAATTTTTTCTTTTTTTTTTGGTTGTTCCAGGGATTGAACTCAGGACCTTGTGTTTGCTAGGCAAGCACTTATTCTACTGAGCTGTCTCCCCAGCCCATACTAATTCTTTCATTATGTTGATTATTCTCAGGATAGTTGAAAAATATGTACAGTCTGTTATTTTGGGTAGAAAATGTACATTGGTTAAGTCCAGTTGGTTAGTAGTATAGCATAGTAGAGTCTGCCTCTTATGTTCATGGTCATGGTTTGTCTGTTTGTTTTACAAAGGAATGAGCAAGAATATTAAAATCTCCAACTGTAATTGTTTCTGTCTGCTTCTCTTTAGTACACAGTGTTGTTTCATGCATCTTGAAAGCCTATTATTGTGTATGTACATATTTAGAATTGATCTCTCTAAAGTCTTTCTAGCTCTTAAGTTTGTTTTCAACATTCATGGAAATATAAAGCCACTTAGCTTTATTTTGGGGTCTCTTAGATTCCCCATGTCAGCCATGCATTTCTTGTTTTTCTTTTTCTTTTTTTTTTTTGGTCACTATATAGATGTTCATAAACTTAATTATTTCTTTCTTTGTTTTCCATTTTATCTATCTCTGTGTTTTAGTGTATGTGCTGCAAAGCGAGCACAATCTCTGTGTTTTATTATTTGTTACTCTCCTCTGATTTTTAAATTTTCTTCCTTCTGCTTTCTTTAGTATTAATCTTTCTCTTTCTCTCCTATCATTTTTTCAGGCAAAAGCTTAGCATATTGACTTGATTTCCTTGTTCTTTTTTATAAAAGCATTTTTCATAGTGATTTTCAAATGAAGACAGTTTTGCTCTAGCTCCAGGGGATTCTGGGTAAGGCCCGGATGTATCTTGTGTTAGTCAGAGGTGCATGTGCAAAATTCAGGATTCCTGCATACAAATTTTATTCTAGCTGGAGACACAGCTACAAACAAGACTGAAACACACAGTATAACAGAAACAGGATAAGGAAATATAAAAGCATGAACATAGACAGTTGTGAGTGCATAGTCAGGAAAGATTGTTGTGATAGAATTATACTTGGTAGATGCCTGATGATAAAGAAGGGTGGGATCTATTTGAGTGGATGGGAAGAGAGATTTTCCATGCAGGGTACCAACTGCAAAGGCTAAAGAAGGCATGGTACACACTTGAAACCAGGGAATGAGGAAAAAGTGATGGGAAATGACAGGAAGAGTCGTGCCCAGATTATGTAATGCTTCAAAAGTTATGGTCACAATTTTAGATTTCATTTAAATGCAATAGAAAGGCAGTACACATTTTGATATAGAGACACCATGAAGATCACTATGGCTATTATTTGACGATAGAATACAAGGAGCAAATGTAAAAGCATGGTGTTAGGCAC
Source organism: Ctenomys sociabilis (assembly GCA_004027165.1). Lineage (NCBI taxonomy): Eukaryota > Metazoa > Chordata > Mammalia > Rodentia > Ctenomyidae > Ctenomys > Ctenomys sociabilis. The sequence goes on from PVKA01014326.1 coordinate 43,543, forward strand.
GGGGGGGGCACATGCCCATAATCAAACACTCTGGGAGGCTGAAGCAGGAAGATTGCAAGTTTGAGTTTGACCTCAGCAATTTAGCAAATTAAAAAGACCCTGATTCAAAATAAGAAATATTTTAAAGGACTGGGAATATAGCTCAGTGTGAAGGCTCTGGGTTCGATCCCAGTACTGAAGCAGCAACAAAAACAGAATGGTGACTATGTGGGTGTTACTGAGATCACTGTGGTGAGAAGCATTGGTAATGTGGGGTAGAGCCATTGTGGAGCACCTTTTAAAGCTTTCAGCAGCAAGAGACTGCAGCAGGGCTCGTGCCATAGGTCTGCCACCACTGGGTTAGAGGGAGGAAATGGACATGCAATTCCAGGTATATTTAGAGGGCAAAGGTCCCTGGTACAGTTTGCATCTGGATCCCCTCATGTGTTCACAGGAGGGGACTTTCAGAGGTGGGGAGATTATTGATACATGATGCTGGATTAGTACAGTAATTGGCTTATTCTAGTTGTAGGTGTGGGTATGGGTGGTATCACCCAGCATAGGATAAAAGGGAAAGGGAGACTGTGCTTCTGCAGCTTGCTGCTCCACTGCCTCTTGCCTGATTTCTGTAGGCTACTTTTCTTCTGAGATGTCCCTCTGCTAGGCCACCCTGCCTTGCAGCCAGCTGAAGACGGACTGAAGCCTCTACAAACTGTGAGACAGAGTAAATCTTTCTTCTTTCACTTTGTAGGTATTGAATGTTTTGTCTCAGCGGTGAGATGAGTAACAAGACAGTCACGAAGTTTAGTAATGGATTGGATACCTCAGAAAAAAGTAAGGGAGCAAAAAGCCCTCCATTGGGATCAAAGGAGTTTCCATTCACTGAGTGTGCTGACTGATCCATCGTGCCAGTTTGAGGGGTCAGAAGCTTCCCTGTATTGGCTCAGCGACTCCATGCCCTGGGGAGGGAAGGGAACACCCCTAGGGGGTGAACGGTCCCCAGGCTAGAGGGGGAGGGCCTCTCCCTAGAATGACTAAGCGTGTAAAGGGGATAAATAGGGGTTAAGCTGGTCCTGTGTGCCACTTCTTTGGAGGAGCTGGATTGGCACAGAAGCTGCCGCCACTCCCTTGGAGGAGCTCCGGTCTGCGCAGTCAGTGTGGAAGGAGGAGAGAGGCTGGATGGACGCCGCAGCCGCTGTGCCTCCTCTGCTCCTTGCTTTCTCCCCCCATGGACTGCCGCCCTCTGCCTTGGAGTCGGCTGGGCATGGACCGAAACCGCCACTGATTGTGAACTAAAAAAATCTTTCCTTCCTTAATTTTGGATGTTGGGTATTTGTCCCAGCAACAAGTAAAAAGTAACTGAGATTGAAATTACTGAGAGAAAGAGAAATTTGGTAAGAAAAATAAAAATTTGGGCTGGTGTGATAGCTCAGTGGTCTAAAACACCTGCTTGGGTAAGCTTAGGCAGCATAAGGATGGGTTTGACCCAGGCACCACATGCCCCGCCTGTCCCACCCCCAAGGTGGGCCGAGCAGGCCAAAGTAAGAAAGAAACGAAAAAGCAAAATTTGGTTTTGGGCTACCTTAAGTTTTTGGAGTCCGCTGTTTATTCAAGTGAGGTTATCAATAAGCAACTGGTTATAAGAGAAAGTAAGTGACATCCTGGAAAAAACTTGGGGCTGGAGATGTAAATTGAGGCATTTCTATGTAATATAATTAATATTAATATAATATAAATTCATATTAATATAAATGCTATCAAAGTAGTAAAACCATTTAATATTTAACATAATAGTTGTTCACAAACATCAAAAATGTCTACCACTGTAAAAGCAATAAACTCAGAATAGAATGAAATATCAAAGAAGAAAGTCAAATATAGAAAGTATTGGTTAAACATAAGCATTCTCATTAAAATTAAGAAACAAAAATGCTTACTATTATCCAACAATTTACTAGATTATAATTAGCTAATTAACAAGAGAGGCAAAAGAAGAGAAGTTGGAAAGAAGCAAAACTATCTTCACTTGAACATGCTATAATTAACTAATTTAAATAATCCAAGAGGTCCTATTAACAATTGTGATAATTAGCAATCCATTAACACTGATAGAAGATTTCAGCCGAGTAGCCAGATACAAGATTAATATGCAAAAGTCAAAGCTTTCTTACACACCAGTGATAGAGCTAAGTGCAACATACCCTGTTCAAAGTAGCAAAAAATGTAAAATGTATTATAGGAAGGAGTAAATAAATGGAATGATAAATAAGACAAAGCTTTATGGAAAACTCTAACATTTAATAAATTGACTTGACTATAAATGGAGGCTGACTTAATGTTCATGGCTAGGAAGATCTATTTATAAAATGTTGCTTCTCTCCAAAATTATCTAAAAATTTAATGTAACCCCAATAAAAATTGCAGGGAGATTATTATGGAAATTGACAAGCAGATTCTAAAATTCAAATGGAAGATAACTAGTCATGGTCAGTCATAAAAGTTTGAAGGAAATGATCAAAGGAATGAACTCTCACCATCTAATATCAAATTTATGAAGCACTAATCATTAAAGAAGTGAGGTATTGCTTAAGAATACACAAATAGAGAGATGAAATAGACTATAAATTATAGAAATAGATGCTTGTGTATTTTGGAGTTATCATGAGATATACTGATGTTTGAAATTAGTGAGGATTGAAAGACATGTTGAAGAAATGGAAAGAATTGGCCCTACATATTAGATATCAAGACACAAAATTCAGAAAATCATTAAAAATGTATTAACTATCAGCACACATACACAGGAACACACAAATGCACACAACTTGGACATAAAATTGTGAGGTGATCCAAAGAGAACTGCAGTTTATTTATAGAAAAGGTATCTGATTTGAAATTATTAAAAAAATGTAAACATATGATTTAGAAATACCTCAAGTTAAAAGTGAAACTCGTAGAAAACACTAGCATCAAACCTATAAAGTAACTCAAAAGTAAATGCGGATTTTTTTAAATAAACAACAGATTTCAAACTGGTGGAATAACTTAGTAAAGAAACTTTGCTTTGTTTTGTTTTAAGCTAGTTCTGCATATTTATATCTGGTAACTTAAACAACTAACTTGAAAATAACTTCATGTAGTACTGCAACCATTGTTGAATTCATGTTGCTTTATTTAGCAAAATTTTGTATGCTGTTTTTTAAAAATACTATTTTGCATTCTTTAAAAAATAAGAGTTGATCAATTTGGAGGACAGAAAGAAAGTTCTATTATTGCATTTCTAGCATTTAAAATAGGCAAGTATCAAAATGATCATAAGAAGACACAATCAAATACATTTACAGAAACAATTTTAATGAACATATGTAAATCAACATTCCAGAAAAAAACTAATTATTGCATGCAACATTACATAACATTTAAAATACATATTTTTTCATAATTTTATATAACTGATCAAAGAAGCTTGACTTCTTTAATGAAAAAGCAACTTTTTTGTTAATTACTGTCCCTTTACATTTCATTCAATGGGAGTACTATTTCAGATCCCTGCAAAGAAAATATGCTTCAGTCCAGACTTGTCTGCGTATCCCTTGGTGAAGACAGGACAGAGGAGGTAGGTGTAATGGAACTTTCCCTAGGACAATAATGACTTTTAGAAGAAAGAATCTCTTGAGACTATTTACTTTCAACTTTCTGGACCCTTTAATAACAGTCTTTCTGTGATAGAATCCGGGTTTGTATAGCACATATTATGCCCGGGACCCAAACTTCACCAAGTGAAATTAGTCCATGGTTTACCTTTACATTCTACGGTATTAGTTACTGGAGATCGACTATAGTTTGAAATCTCAAAAGGAAAATTTCAGAAATAAGCAACTAAGTAGGTTTTAAGTTTCGTGCTGTTCTAAAGGGCATGATGGAATCTCGCACCACCTTCTCCATCCCTCTGGGATGTGAGTCCTTCCTTTGTTCAGTGTATCCATCCTGTAGCTGCTACACACATTCGTCCGTGAGTCACCTTTACTGTCAGCTCCTCTGCCATGGTTATATGCAATGCTTTTTATTCAGGTCATCCTCATACAATGGTCCACGCTGTGTCATGGTACCTACAGCATTTACATCACTCCATGTCATCACAGAGGCACTGTACCCCTCATGTAGGGAGCAGGTGGTGTACAATTTAGAGATATTTTAATCAACAGAGAGAGAGAGAGACAATATTGTTTTAATTGTTTAATTTTATTAGTAGCCATTGTTGTTCTCTTACTTTGCCTCATTTATAAATTAAATTTATTAGTTAAATTTTATCAGAATTGTGTAAGTATAAGACAACAGTATTTATAGAATTTTTAATAGCTGTAGTTCCAGGCATCTACTGTAGGTCTTGGAACACATCCTATATGATAAACAAAAACTGCTGTACTCCAATATGTTACTAAGTGGGGTCCTGAAGTGAATTCAGCTCTTCAAAAAAGCTCCCTTTGGCAATCTGTTGGTTTTGCAAATTGTTAAAGGGGGCTGGAGCTGTTGCTTATGGTAGAACCCTTGCTTCACTTCTGTGAGCTTTTGGGTTTGGTCCTTAGCTTTGCTGAAAAATTAAGATTGCAGACCATTTCTTAAGGCTTTTTCCCCCTATTTCTAGTTAAATCAGGTTCATGACAATATATGATCAGGTTAGATGCTACCTATGTAAAAGTCTTCTCCCCACCAAGGTATCTGTTGCTTCTCACATGCATTGATGGGTTCTGTGTGTCAGTGTGATTGCATTTGGCATGCAGTGCTTAGATAGTTCTTCGTGTGTCTTTCTTTCCCCTGAACTGTAAGCCTCTGGAGAGCAGCAGCTGAGTCTGGTTCAGTTAGTGTCTCTGACACATGGCATACCTAACGCCTGGAGCAGACAAGATACTCAACACACAGGCATTTAAGCTGTGCTCCTTCATCCCTCTGCCTCAGCTCAAGGAAGTATGCTGGAAATGAAGGTTCTTGAACATAAGTGTGACATGAGATTGAACTTTTAAAACAACCTGTGGTCAGGAAACTTCCTTAGCACATTTCATATTAGCATGCATATTTAATAAACAACAGATAATATCAAACACAACATATTACATGTGCAATGTAGCATGGCAAATTTAGAAATAATTTTCCTGAACCCTGAGCTCCAATCAAGTTCTCTAATGTTGCATTAACATAAGCCCTTTAGCTTAATAGATCCTCTTAATATTTCTTAAACATGGAAGAAATGGAATGGGCCCAGCCATATTATAGTTTAGAATACATGCCACTAATTTCTCCCCCAAATTCAAGGACATCTTCCAAATCATGATATGGATTCCTGGATTTGCACTGATTTTTAGAAGGAAAAGAAGTCTGGCTTTCCTCATTTAATATCAATGTCCCAATTTCTAAATGGATTCCCTCTTCCTAATTTATCTCTGAAAAATAGACCTGTCAAGTCCTTGGCATTTTATTTGAGTATTTCTTTCTTTGTTAATACTGGCAAAAAAATTAACACACAGCAGAAGTACACAGGGAGTCTTGTGTGGATGGTGTGTTTAGTTCAAAGCATATGGAAAAATGACACATTTGCTAGGTTCCTCTGACCAGCCCCAGGCTCTTTGAGATTAGTTTTAGATTCATAGACTGTGGTCAGGCATGGACCATGAGGTTCTGGCCTCTGCATATCCAGGAAAATGTCCTTTCCTCCAGGCAGGGCTTTTGTTTTATCACAGTTATCCCAATAGCATTAGATGAAGAAAATAACTTTAGATCAATACAGTTCACTGCCACTTCCCCCCATAAGGAGATAAGGAAGCTGCCAAAGATAATTCTCTTTATTGTTGGTACCTCTCAGTCTTTGAAGGAGCAGCCCAGCACATACATGGTAAAAATAGACCTGGAAACTTGAAAGCTATGCTCCGGATCCATAAATATAAGTCTGAAGATCTCTCCTGTCATCTGCTTTGAGCATGGTTAACCTACAATGGACAGGCTGACAATGGTGGGGTTCTGAGAACAAGTTCCCTCCCTCCCTGATGTCCCAAGCACTCTGTTCTAATATGCCTTTGCTTTTTGACCTTCAACAATTCACAACAGCTATGTTTTGGACTAAACACATTATCTCATCTCATTAGTGATTTCATGAGTAAATAGGATATTGTGTATATATGTAATTTGAAAATAAAACACTCAGAAAGCACAACTAATATCCACATTAGACCTGATTGATGCAGTAATAATTAAATTCTCAGTTTTGCCTTGCACACTGTCAAATTTTTGTAATGCATTTACAAGTTTCACTTTTTTTTTTTTTTTTGGAAAATGCCATTGACATGCTCTTTGCCTGGGAATCTAAGAAGACAGTAGAGGAACAGGGAAAATTACAGATGAGTTATGTTCCCAAAGGGTATGGAGGTTCTTTGGTGAGATCAAACTAGCTGATATAATGTTTACAAAATTGCCATCTTATTCAGGCTACTAAGTTCTGTGTGTGTCAGTAATGAGTGGATTCTATCACTCAAGGGAGCACAGAGGCCAATTCAACCATCCCACTCTTGGATCACAAGCTTGCCTATTTCTACTCCGAACTCATGATTGCCAACCCCCAATTATCTCACCATCCTGCTAACCTCTTTGTATTAGTTTCTTGGGTTAATTTGCTTTTCTTCTGTTAGAGACTTATTTCAAAACATGCCTATCCTTCTCAGATGTGTGACTGACCCCATTAAGCGGACACCCCCCACTCTTCCTTGTAGGACACATTATACAGGGATAAAGATCTCTGGTCTGAGGACATTGTCACCTGCACAATCTTCTCCTCTTTCTGCTCTTGTTTGGCTTGAATATTGCCTCCTTCTAAATTTTCGAGAACCAGCTCAACACAGAATACCAAAGGTGCTACAGTTTCCTTCCAATGGAAGGCAAATAGCCAGCCCCACTAATGGCCTTCTCTCCTGCTTGCTCAGCATTGCTTAAGAACCATTGATAGGATGCATACGCCTCCAACTGAGGCTTTGTCATGAGTCATTTCTTGCTAAAAATTTTCTCAGTGATCAATGAAACTCATAACAGGATGGAACCATGAGGCTCCAGAGCTACATCTTGATGGTGAGGTGAGAAGGTAAGTTGCAAGTAGCCATGGTAAGCTATGATCACTCCATGTTTAGCACTTCACATGGCTTCCTAAACTCATCATGGACCCTGTGCAGTCTGACCTCTGTGACCTCACCCTACTTTTCTGGTCAGGTCTTCTTGTTTTATGGGATTCCTAGAGAGCTGAGTCATTTTTCTGCACTGTCACCAGACTTCTTTCCTTTGACTAGAAGGTGCTTCTCTTCTAAACTGAGGTTAGCCTGTGATCTTAACTCCAATGTCCTCTCCTTAGGGGAATCCTGACTAACACCTGTACTTAGATTCTTTTATTCTTTTGCCACAGTTTCCCACAGATCCAAATCCCTCTTTTAATTCTGTTTGTAATTAGACATTCACTAGTACTGATATAGTTATGCAATAAGAACTCCCGATTAATATAGGGGAAATATTGTCATTCCCAACCTGTTAGATATCAGATATATGAGTTTGTCATCTTCAAGATTAAAGAATAAATTCTAAAGAATAACAAAGGTTAAGAATAGGAAGTGTTTATTGAAAGGGAAAAATACAACTCCGAGAGATAGGAGGGCACCTCACTGGGTTTCTGAGCATCCTATTTTTCAGGGGGAAGTTTTTTTTTATAAACAGGTGGACAAAGCATGGATTGAACCTATGATCAACCAATAAGATTGTGAGTTGGCCCCACAGGTAATACTGATCCAATGGGGAAGTAAGTCATGTAGCAAATATTCCTGGAAAGAACAAAATCGTTTGGGGGAAAGGATGAGCTCAAAGGTCTTAGTCACCCAATGAGGTGACTGATGTCTCTCTAGACTTTATTGGACCAGGTATTACCTCTTATCTTTTAAACCCTTGGGGAAGCATGTAGGTCTTATCATCTCTTTCTCTTCAAGCCTGGCCTCCAATATATGTATCCTCAGCCACAAGTGCAATGAGTTTTTATCTTTGTTTTTATTTTATTTTATTGAGAAACAAATAGCAATGAGACAGTTACAAGGCTGATTAATAGGGCAGTTTCAGTAATTAATACATTGTACATTGTTACCTTCTTAGTGGTTATCCATAGCACAAGAAGCAGACAGGATATCCTGTCCAAATGCTATTAGTACAAATCTTTCTTCTCATTGAATTAAGCGAAAGTAGCTGTATATCTATTTATCCTAACTATTCTGTATATACAAATACAAAATGGTCCTTCCTTTTTATCCCCCTCTTTTTTGTTTAGTCCTGTCAGAGATGGGTATTCCATTGGCATCTAAATACTATAGCTGCATGAATTCAGCAAAACAATTCAACACAGTCCAGCAGTCTACAATAAGAGTGGGTTATCTGCAGAAGTTGTTGACTTGAGCCTTTCACAGCTCAGCATATTAATATGGCTTTACTCTATATGATTTATATACCTCATTTTTATACTTTTCTGCTAGATTGTTAAAACAAAGATAAAACAAAACCTATATAACAAGAAATGTAACTTTTGTATGGACTCTTGAGGCCCCCACCCCATCTCACTGTCTATAATAGTTCTACCTAACTTATATGTCCCTAATGGTATAACTATTTGATAAATAAGGATCTTTCCAAATCTTGCTGCCCTTGATCAAATCAGAAATCTTTCCAACCATAAATTTCTGGAAAATAGCAGGATGTTGTCCTATTGTATAGGTCAGAGGAAAGAGCCAATAAGCTGGGGAAAGAAAGGACAGTTTGAGGACTATAAAGTGCCAGTGGACATGCAGGACCATTGTCTCCCTGACTGCACTGTGTCGCCAGTGTTGGGGACAGGAGCCAGTCATAGCCAGACCCTCACAGCTCACTACCAACCCCTACCCTCGCTCTTGCCATCCAGTCTTCCTTGTCTGTGAAGTCTGACATCCAGGGAGATTAGGAATTCAGTCTTCGAACTCGCTTGCCATGTTTCTCTTTGCACGCTACTGTTGGTTAATGGTTTTTGCTGTGATGTTTTGTTTTACTGACAAGTCCCGGTAAGCCACTAGTGTGTGCACTGTGCTCTATGAGGTTTTATTGGATCACATTGTTTATGCCTTGCCTGTGACAGCTACTCATGGTACTTACCACCCTGTGATTTTCCAGCAGTGAAAATAATAGAGGGATTTCATACAGGTAAAATAATTAGTGGTTTAGGCAAAAAAAAAA